>CAKNYM010019336.1:4411-18117 GCA_932195095.1 Andricus curvator
CCTCATTTCTTAATCCCTTATTTTCTCTCACTTTCCCTACCTCTTCAGTTCCCAACACTTCTCCTACTTACACTATCTTCACTTCCTCTACATCCACACGCTTATTTCCCATCACTTCCCCTACTTCTCCACCCCACATTTTTTCCCATTTCTCAACCTCTCATTTCCCTTCACTTTCCATACCTCTTTATTTCTCATCACTTCTTCTACTTCCACTACCTTTACTTTCCCTTCTTTCACACACTCATTTCCCATCAACATCCACACTCCCCTTCCCTTATTTCCCATCACTTCCGATACTTCTCCCCTAATTTTCCCTATTTTCCCTGACTTATCCTACTTCCGCTCCCATAATTTCCCTTAATGCTTCTCCTATCATTTTCCCTCACTTCCCCAAATTCTCCTCCCCTCATTTCCGACCACTTGCCCTACTTCCTCCTATTTACTCTCTCTCCCTCTACTTCCGCTAAACCGAACAAATTATTAACAAAGAACAAAAAAGGGTTTCGTAGCCTATTGAGACGTTACTTGAGTCGTTCAAATCTCCACCCCTCACACAATGTAGCTCCACTACTCCCCCTTCTTTCGCATATTGCCCCTAGCCTCTCATAATATGCTCCTCTCACTTCTCCTACTATCTTTTGCACTTCTCCCACTATTTCTTCAATTACTTCCCCATGCACTCTTCCACCATTTCGCATACTTCTATATCCTCCCTGTCACTCTCTTCACTTCTCCTACTTTCCCTACTCACCACTCACCCCCTTACCCCTTATCCCTCCACTACTCACCCTCGCTTCCTCTCGTATTCATACATCCCCTTCCCTCACTTCCCCCACTATAACTTGCCCTAATTTCTTCAATATCCACTCCCCACTCTTCCTTTCTCGATAAAAAAGTACGAGGGACCATAAAGTTGAGTTAAGTTTTATTAGTCAAGAAAAGTCAGGGATAATGAAAAAAATCGTACAAAAGTCAGAAAATTTCTATAAGAGGCATTTTAAATAACTGTAAGAACAATAAATGTGAAAGTTTTAAATTTTTATTTGGAAATTTTTTTATACCGTTTAAAAAAGATTCTATTAAAAATGTTACAATATTTAAATTTTGGCCATTGAATGTCAGTGGTCGGATAAAATGAAAAATTGTTCAAGGAAAATTGAGGAAATTTTTTAAATGAACTTTGGGGCCGGACTGATATAAGATTCTTCTTATTAATTTATTTGCCTAGTTTTTCTATTTATTTTTTTTATATATTTCCCCCTCACGATTATATTTTTAGTTCAAAATTGTATTATTTGCTTCAAATTTCAACTGTTTTTGTAGAAAATGAACTTTTTTATTGAAAATTCATATTTTGGTATTGAAAACTCAACTGAAATCTTTTATGGTTTTTGATGAATTATACTGTTTTTTTTATTTTAAATTCTTGAAAATTCATCTTTTTTGTTGAAAACTCATCTCTTAACCCTTTCAGGGGCAGGTGCCACTATAGTGGCACCCTAGTTTTCCTCGGTTTTTTCTTTATAGCTTGAATAATTTAAGCTCTAGATGGCTCTAATCTTTTGTCATTGAATGAGGGATGCAAAGAGAACAGGTTTCTCGGCTCAAAATTTAGAGGATCACTATATATAATTAGTTATAAACAATTAACAACAACAAAATGTAGAGATTTTCAATTAACTTCGGCTATGAGCTTATTTTACAACAAAATTTACTGATATTTGGTATACAGGGGTTTTCAAGGTCGCTGATTACGAATCCAGTGTCAGATTTTAAAAATTCAAAATGGCGGATCCAATATGGTGACCTTATCGTAAGAAAAATTCACAAAATTCAATTAGTTCAGCTGGTATTACTTATATAGGGGTTTTTGAGGTCGCTGAATACGAATCCAGTTTTGTATTTCAGAAATTGAAAATGGCGGATCCAATATGGCGGCCTAATCGTAAGAAAAATTCACAAAATTCAATTATTTCAGCTGGTATTACTTATATAGGGGTTTTTGAGGTCGCTGAATACGAATCCAGTTTTGGATTTCAGAAATTCAAAATGGCGGATCCAACATGGCGGCCATTTTGAATTTTGAAAATCTGACTCCAGATTCGTAATCAGCGACCACAAAAACCCTTATGTACAAATTTTTATATTTATAGGCTAATTTTTGAAAATTACGTCCGCCATTTTGAATACGCCATATTGAATTTTGAAAATCTGACTTCATATTCGTAACCAGCGACCTCAAAAACCCTTATGCACAAATTTTTATATTTATAGGCTAATTTTTGAAAATTATGTCCGCCATTTTGATTCCGCCATTTTGAATTTTGAATATCTGACTCCAGATTCGTAATCAGCGACCCTTAGAACCCTTGTATACACTATTAGGTCTGAGATAGGTGCAGCAGAAAAATGTGCCCCTGAAAGGGTTAAGTTGAAAAATCGTTTTTTTCTTTTTTGTTGAAGATTAATGTTTTTATCTGAAAATTGAACAATTCCAGTTGAAGATTCATCATTTTAGTTGAAAAATCATCTCGTTGGTAAAAAGTGTAACTACTTTGTTAAGAACTTTTTTTCAAATTTATTATTTCAACTAAAAATGTATTTATTCTTTTTTTGATTGAAACTTAAGTTTTTTTAATTGAAAATTCAACTACTTGGGTAAAAGTTGAGCTACCAAGAATTCGTGTTTTTTTCTTTTAGTTAATTTTTTAACTGAAAATATCAATTTTCCATTTTTGGTTGAAAATTGATCTTTTTTAGTTGAAAATAAGTCTTTTTTAGCAGAAAACTAATCTTCTTGGTAAAATTTCCTCTCTTTTTGTTAAAAAAGTAAGTCTTTTGTTGGAAATTAATTTTTTTGGCAAAAATCAATATTTTCGGGTTGAAAATTAAACTGTTTTACAGAATATTCGTCTTTTGTTTTAAAAGTTCAATAATTCGACTTAACCTTTTTTTCTTTGTCAGATGAACATTTTTTATTTATTAAACATTTTTCATTTCTGTGTTAAAAGGTGAACTACTTTATTAAAAATTCATATCTTTTTCGGTTGAAGATTATTATTATTATTATTATTTTAGTTAAAAATTCATCTATTTAATTGAAAATTTATATATTATGTTGAAAATTCGTCTTTTTCGATAGAAAATTAATCTTCTGTGTTGAAAAGTCTTTTTTTGGATAACTTGAACTTCTTTTATTTAAAATAAAAATCTTTTTGTTGAAAATTCGGCTACTTGGTCGAAAATCCATCTTTGTAGATAGAAAATTTCAGCATTTGGTTAAAAATTCAACTATTTTGTTGAAAGTCTAATCATTTTGATGAAAATTTCAGTATATTGTTCAAAAGTCATGAGAATTATTATCTGAAACTGAAGATCTGAAAGATTTTAAGACAATTTTTTCAATTTTGCAGTATTTTGAAAAATTGTTAAAATACTGAATTATTTCAAAGATATTCAGTTTTAAAAGGTTCCAAAATAATTAGAATTTTGAGAATATTTCAAAAAATTTGAAACAAAATGTAGATTTTTTAAAATTTCGGAAAAAACAAGCTTTTGCAGAATTTTGAAAGGTTTCAAGATACTAAGAAAAAATCGTTAATTTTCCTAGAAAAATTTCAAATGATTTTTTAGTTTCAAAAATGAACTTAAGGAGAAAATTGAAAAAGATTTCAAAATATTCAAAATGATTTCCTACTAAGTCTTAAAAATGTAAAATATTTTGAAGAAAAATGTCGCAATTTTGCACACACAACAAATTTATAAATCGAAACTATTTCAAAAAATTTCAAACAAAATATAAAGAAAATATAGATTTTTGAAGATTTCGAATAAAAAATTCGAAAAATTCAAAATTTGATTATTGAAAGGTTTCAAGAAAATAAACAAAATTTATAAAAACTCCTGGGAAATATTAAAATGATTTTTCATTCTAAATTATTATTTTTTAAAGAAGAAGTAAAAAGATTTTTAAAATTTTCAAAGGTAGTCTTTTTAGTCTTTTTGATATAAACTATTTTGTAGAAAATCCGTCTCCTTTGGTATTTTTAACTTTTCTGCTTAAAAATTCAACTGTTGAAAATTAATCCTTTTGGTTTGAAAATTCAACTATTTTGTTGAAAATTCGTCTTTTAAGATAAATTTAATTGTATTTTTTTTAAGTAAAAATATTTTTTTATTAATATATCAACGATTACAATTTTTATTGAGAATTCATCTTTTCTATTTGAAAAGTTAACTATTTTGTTGTAAATTTATTTTTTGTTCCCGAAATATCAATTTTTTTCATGTAGAATTTATTTTTTTGTTGAAAATAAAAATTCTCGGTTAAAAATTCAATTATTTTGTTAAAAATTTGAGCTTTTTACTAAAAAGACATCGTTTTTGGTCGCGAATTAAAATGTTCAACATTAGTCTATTTGAAGAGAAAACTGATCCTTTCAGATTGAAAATTCATCTTTTTTTTGTTTAAAGCTATTTCAAATAATTTCATTTTATTTTTTGACTAATTTAATGATTTGGTTGAAAATATAATTGATTTTGTTTGGAGTTTGATACTTTTTATTTGAAAATTCGACCACATGGTTGAAAATTTATATTTGCAGGTTGAAAATTCGACTTTATTGTTGAAAATCCAACTGCTTTGTTTTATTTCGTGTATAAAAGATTCTCTGTTAAGAATGCTACAAATTAATATTCTAGTTTTTGAATATAATTGTTCAGGGAAAATAAAAAAATTTTCAGGGGAAAATCAGAGGAAATTCAGACAATTTCGAAAATGAAATTTTGCGGACACCCTTGCTAAGGTTGAAACGAGATAAAAAAACTCGAATTTTCTATCATATTTCTGGGTTCTGAAAATTTTCAAAAAGCTACCTTGCCCACTCAAATCGATGTGTTTCCATAAGCAGTTTGCTGAAGTCGTGAAAGATCCAGGTCAATTCTAAAGGATCATTTGTCATGGAAAGTTTTCTTCTGAAATCCTGCAAAGCCTGTTTTTTCTTGAGAGTTGGAATCCAGCCTATATCGGAATCCCGTGGCAATTTGGCCACATGCATACCAATGTGGTGCTTCAAATATACCTTTTTCCTTTCTTCATCTTTTATAGATGACAAGTCCCTCGACTCCAAATATGCCCAGGCAACCAAATTGTAAATAACTGCAAGACATTTTTGCTTCATGGGAAACATTTTATCCGAATGGTGTTTGAAGGTATCTTTTACATGTTCAGCAAACCTAAAAAAACGTTTAATATTGTACTGATTTTTTTTTAATTTAATAAATACTTATTATCATCCTCTACAAAATGGTCAGTCATTTTTTACATTTCTGGTCCTATTTACTTTAATTTAATATACGAAGACCCCAAGCGTCATTACCGTACGGCGTCCCAGCCTCACTTTGCACAAGAATCAACTGATTCTCCTTTTTTTTACAGTAACCTGCAAAACGCTTAACGTATCAAGTTTGTAAACTTTAGATGAACATAAGTTTAATTTATGCACATTTTCCAAGCCAAATAAATAATACTGTGAAACCTTAAAGTCTGTCCTTTGAATTTTGTCATTTCAGTCGTCATTACCGTACGTCTTTTTCTTCTAGGAAAATATTGTAGTTACAGTTGAGTAATACATACAGAAATATTAAGCGTATCCTTTAATACAAGATTCTATAAAATTGAGGTTAAAATATTAACTCCCTTTTTTGTGAATCCGATATTAAAACTGAAAAGTGCATTTTGACAATAAACACGTCATTCCCGTACGTGCGTTAAAACCAGTTACAGAGTGAAAAAAATTTTAAAAAACCTTTCCATTACTTGCTCATCGGTGTTTTCTTTCATAATTAGGTGAATTTTTATGATTAAAATCTGATATTTTTTTATAAATATTAAAAAAGGGTAAACTTCATCATTGTTCTCGCATCATTACCATACGATACAATAGAAGAGCGCACGACTGTTGATATGCGCGTGCGCGTGGATCAATCTTCTAACCCCAAATCCACATTCCGTATTACATGTACGAATTTATTATCATTTCTTATTTTCAAAACTGCTCCTTTTAGGTTTAAAATTTTTGGATGTGATAAGATCAATTTCCATTATGAAATATTTAATTCCTAATAATAATGTGATTGCCACTGTAGGTGCTAAAATTTGCCTACAATTTGACAACTATCCATATATCTCAATTCTAAGAAAATGGTGTATTTAAAATTTATTTAGGATTTTTTTTTTTGCAAAAATAACCGACTTTAAATTATACATACGTCACGAACACACCCTGGGTAGCTGGCCCTAGTGGAAGTAAAAAGATAGAGATCCTATCTTTTTGAATAATTTTGAATCTTTATACTAGAAAAAGATAGAGGAAATGTATCTCATTCTATCTCTTCGTCAATCTAAATTCATGTCCATTTTTTCAATCCCCACTTCTCTATTTCACCCGATCCTTCGTCTATCCACGCCATTATTTTTATATCTCTCTGTCAATCTTAATTCCTGTCTATCTTTTTCAATCTCCTCTTCTTTATCTCATCCTATCCTACGTCTATCAACATCTATCTTTTTCTATCTCTTTGTTAATCTCAATTTAGGTATATCTTGTTCTATCCCCTTTTCTCTATCTCACCCCATCCTTCGTCTATCCATGTCAATCTTTGACTATCTCTCTGTCAATATTGATTTCCGCTTATCTTTTTCAATCCCCTCTTTTCAATCTCATCTTATCCTTCATGCATCCACGTTGATATGTTTTTATCGCTCTGTCCATCTTAATTCCCATCTATCTTTTTTATTTTCCTCTTGTCTAGCTCATTGTAATCTACATCTTTCAACGTCTAT
This sequence comes from Andricus curvator, assembly GCA_932195095.1. NCBI lineage: Eukaryota > Metazoa > Arthropoda > Insecta > Hymenoptera > Cynipidae > Andricus > Andricus curvator. The sequence goes on from CAKNYM010019336.1 coordinate 11,259, forward strand.
CTTTTTCTATCTCTTTGTCAATCTATGGTAAACTCATGTCTATCTTTTTCAATCCTCTCTTTTTATTATCATGCTATCCTCTATCTATCTACATTAATATGCTTCCATCTCTCTGTCAATCTGAATTTCCATCTCGTCTATCTTTATCAATCCCCTCTTTTCTATCTTACCCTATTCTCTATCTATCCATATCAATTCGTTTCTATCTTTTTCAATATTCTCTTTCCTATCTTATCGTATCGCACATCTATCAACGTTTATCTTTTTCCATCTATTCTTCAATCTAAATGTCCGTCTATCTTTAGCAATCCCCTCTTTTCTATCTTACCCTATCTTTTACTTATCCACGTCAATATTTTTCTATCTCTCTATCAATCTCAATTTGCATCTATCTTTTTCAATCCTCTCTTTTCTATGTTATCCTATCCCCTTCATCTATCCACGTCAATATTTTTAAATCTCCTCTTGTCCAGCTCATCTTATCCTACATCTATCAACGTCTATCTTTTACTTTCTCACTCTCAATCTAAATTTACTTACTATCTTTTTCAATATCCTCTTCTTTACCTCATCCTCTCCTACGTCTATCAACGTCTATCTTTTTCTATCTTTTTGTTAATCCAAATTCACGTCTATCTTTATCAATCCCCTCTTCTCTATCTCACCACATCCTTCGTCTATGCACGCCAATCTTTTACTATCTCTCTACAATCTAGATTTCCGTCTATCTTTTTGAATCCTCTTTTTTTATTCTCATGCTATCCTCTATCTATCTACAATAATATGCTTCCATCTCTCTGTCAATCTGAATTTCCATCTATCATTTTCAATCTCCTTTTGTCTAGCTCCTCATATCCAAATTCTATATCAACTTCTATCTCTTTCAATTCCTTTGTTAATCTAAATTCACGTCTATCTTTTTCAATCTCTTCTTCCCTATCTTATCGTATCATACATTTATCAACGTTTATCTTTTTCTATCTATTTTTCAACATAAATTCTCGTCTATCTTGATTAATCCCCTCTTTTCTATCTTATCCTATTCTTTATCTAGCCACATAAATATTTTTCTATCTCTCTGTCAATCTGAATTTCCGTCTATCTTTTAATCCCCTCTTTTCTATCTCACTCTATCCTTCGTTTATCCACGTCAATATTTTTCTAACTCTCTGTCAATCTAAATTCATCCTATCCTACGTCTATTAACATCTTTCTTTTCCTATCTTTTTGTTAATCTCAATTTACGTATATCTTTTTCTATCCCCTCTTCTCTATCTCACCTTATCATTCGCCTATCGAGATCAATCTTTGACTATCTCTCTGTCAATCTTGCTTTCCGCCTATCTTTTCCAATCCCCTCTTTTCTATCTCATCTTATCCTTCATCTATTCACGTTAATATGTTTCTATCGCTCTATGCATCTTAATTCCCATCAATCTTTTTTATTCTCCTCTTGTCTAGCTCATTGTAATCTACATCTTTCAACGTCTATCTTTTTCTATCTCTTTGTCAATCTATGGTAAACTCATGTCTATCTTTTTCAATACTCTCTCTTCTATCTTATCCTTTTCTTTATCTATCCACATCAATATCTTTCTGTCTCTCTGTCAATCTTAATCCCCCTCCGTCTTATTTAATCTCCTCTTGTCCAGCTCATCGTATCCTACATCTATCCACGCCTATCTTTTTCTATCTCTCTGTCAATCTGAATTGCCGTATATATTTTTCTATCTCTTTTTGTCAATCTAAATTCACATCTATCTTTTTCAATCCCATCTTTTTTATCTCATCCTATTCTTTATCTACCTACATTAATATGTTTCCATCTCTCTGTCAATCTAGACTTTCATCCATCATTTTCAATCTCCTTTTGTCTAGCTCATCATGTCCAGAGCACATATCAACTTCTATCTCTTTCTATTTATTTGTCAATCTAAATTCACATCTCCTTTTCAATATCTTCTTTCTTATCTTATCGTATCATACATCTATCAACGTTTATCTTTTTCTATCTATTTTGCAATTCATATTCTCGTCTATCTTTATCAATCCCCTCTTTTCTATCTTACCCTATTCTTTATCTATCCACATCAATATTCTTCTATCTCTCTGTCAATCTAAATTTCCGCCTATCTTTTTTAATCTCCTCTTCTCCATCTCACTCTATCCTTCGTCTATCCACGTCAATATTTTTATAACTCTCTGTCAATCTAAAGTCCCATCTATCATTTTTAATCTCCTCCTGTCTAGCTTATCTTATCCTACGTCTATCAACATCTATATTTTTTTATCTCTTTGTTAATCTAAATTCACTTTCAGGTTTTTCAATATCCTCTTCCCTATCTTATCGTATCGCACATCTATCAACGTTTATCTTTTTCCAACTATTTTCCAATCTAAATTTCCGTCTATCTTTATCAATCCCCTCTTTTCTATCTTATCCTATCTTTTACCTATCCGCGTCAATTTTTTTCTATCTCTCTGTCAATCTCAATTTCCTTCTATCTTTTTCAATCCCCTGTTTTCTATCTTATCCTACCCCTTTATCTATCCACGTGAATATTTTTGTATCTCTCTGTCGATCTAAATCCCCCGCCATGTTTTTTAATCTCCTCTTGCCCAGCTCATCGTATCCTACATCTATCAACGTCTATCTTTTTCTTTCTCTCTCTCTCAATCTAAATTTACTTACTATCTTTTTCAATATCCTCTTCTTTATCTCATCCTGTCCTACGTCTATCAACGTCTATCTGTTTCTGTCTCTCTGTCAATCTAAATTCCCATCTATAATTTTTAATCTCCTCTTCTCTATCTCACCCCATCCTTCGTCTATCCACCTCAATCTTTTTCTATCTCTTTGTTAACCTAAATTCGTTCCTATCTTTTTCAATATCCTCTTCCCTATCTTATCGTATCGCACATCTATCAACGTTTATCTTTTGCCATCTATTTTTCAATCTAAATTTCCGTCTATCTTTATCAATTCCCTCTTTTCTATCTTATCCTATCTTTTACCTATCCGCGTCAATTTTTTTCTATCTCTCTGTCAATCTCAATTTCCTTCTATCTTTTTCAATCCCCTGTTTTCTATCTTACCCTACCCCTTTATCTACCCACGTGAATATTTTTGTATCTCCTCTTGTCCAGCTCATCGTAGCCTACATCTATCAACGTCTATCTTTTCCTTTCTCTCTCTCAATCTAAATTTACTTACTATCTTTTTCAATATCCTCTTCTTTATCTCATCCTATCCTACGTCTATCAACGTCTATCTGTTTCTGTCTCTCTGTCAATCTAAATTCCCATCTATAATTTTTAATCTCCTCTTCTCTATCTCAACCCATCCTTCGTCTATCCACGTCAATCTTTTACTATCTCTTTACAATCTAGATTTCCGTCTATGTTTTTCAATCCTCTGTTTTTATTTTCATGCTATCCTCTATCTATCTACATTAATATGTTTCTATCTCTCTGTCAATCTGAATTTCCATCTATCATTTTCAATCTCCTTTTGTCTAGCTCCTCATATCCAAAGTCTATATCAACTACTATCTCTTTCTATTTCTTTGTCAATTTAAATCCACATATTTATTTTTGAATATCTTCTTTCCTATCTTATCGTATCATACATCTATCAACGTTTATCTTTTCCTATCTATTTTTCAATTTAAATGCTCGTCTATCTTTATCAATCCCCTCTTTTCTATCTTATCCTATTCTTTATCTATCCACATCAATACTTCTCTCTCTCTCTCTCTCTGTCTCTCAATCTAAATTTCCATCCATCTTTTCTAATCTCCTCTTGTCTAGCTCATCGTATACAAAGTCTATCAACGTCTATCCTCTTCCCTATCTTATCTTATCGTATATCTATCAACGTTTATCTTTTTCTATATATTTTCTAATTCAAATTCTCGTCTATCTTTATCAATCCCCTTTTTCCTATCTTATCCTATTCATTATTATCTACCCACATCAATCTTCTTGTATCTCTCTTTCAGTCTGAATTTCCGTCTATCTTTTTCAATCCCCTCTTTTCTATGCTGTCCTATCCTTTATCTATGCACCTTAATATTTTTCTATCTGTCTCTCAATCTAAATCCCCCTCTATCTGTCTTAATCTCCTCTCGTCCAGCTTATCTTATCCTACATCTATCAACGTCTATCTTTTTCTTTCTCTCTGACAATATAAATTTACTCCCACCTTTTTCAATATCCTATTCTTTACATCACCCTATCCATCCTCTGTGCACGTCAATATGTTACTATCTCTCTGTGAATCTAAATTTCCGTCTTTGTTTTCCAATCCCTTCTTTTCTATTTCATCCTATCCTTTATCTATGCACTTCAATATTTTCCTATCTCTCTCTCTCTCTCAATCTAAATTTCCATCTATCTATCTTTTTTAATCTCCTCTTATCTATCTCATCGTATCCTACTACATCTTTTAACGTCTACCTTTTTCTATCTCTTTGTCAATATAAATTCACGTCTATCTTTTTCAATACCCTCTTTTCTAGCTTGTCATCCTTGTTGACAAGTTGACTATCCTTGTCAACCTAAATCCTCCTCCATTTTTCTTAATATCCGCTTGTCCATCGTATCCTACATCTATGAATGTCTATCTTTTTTTTTATCTCTGTCAATCTAAATTTACTTCTATCTTTTTCAATATCCTCTTCTCTGTCTCTGTCTATCCTTTGACTATCCACATCTTTTTTATCTCTTTGTCAATCTCAATTCATGTATATCCTTTTCAATATCCTCTTCCCTCTCTGATAGTATCATATATCTATCAACGTCTATCTTTGTCTATCTCTTTGTCAATCTGAATTTACGTCTTTCTTTTTTAATTCTCTTCTCTCTATCTCATCCTATCCTTTATGTATCCTCGACGACCTGAAGGTATTGCCTCTAGGTGGCTAACGGTAAAAGTAACCAACAAGTGAAATCAGCATTCGGGCCTACAAGTATAAGCCCGGCAAACCGTCTTGATGAGTTCGACACAGTTTTCGACCAAGGTGTAAAAATAAATTTTAAGTGTGTAGATATATATAGACATGTACGTTACGTTGTCTTTCTGGTACGTTGTCAAAGTCAAATTAATTTTTCAAATAAATTCCCTGACTTTTCGATGAATTCCCAAATTTTGAGGGATAGAAAATGATAAGAGTACTCACCCGCAGATGAAAGGAAAAGAGATAGACAAAGATTCAAATTGATATTGAAGAGATAGAATGAAAGAAAGAAACAGATAAGGGTCCTCAGTTACGAAAGATAAAAAGAGAGATTGAAGAAGATTGAAATTCTTGATAGATAGATGGACTAAGGGATAGAAAAGGATAAGAGTCCTCGGTCACGAGAGGTAGAGAAAGAGATAGAAAATTATTGAGATTGGGGATAGGAAAAGATAGCGTTTTACGGATGCAAAGTGACCCATTGAGAGAGATGGAATAGTTCTATCTTTTCCTATTCCCCAATCTCTATATTTTCCTATCTTTCCACTTTCAGAAGGAGGGTGCCCGCCATAAAAATTTCAAGTCATAGTTAATTAATTAGTTATCAATTAGTTGTTACATTTTGCATGAGGCAACCCAAGGTGCAATATTGTGCGTCGGGTTGCAGCGTAACTGTGCCATTATCGAGGTCCGATAGGGACAGCAGGTGAATTGTTTTTGTGTTTTAAAGTGTTTTCTGCCTTTGCCATTCACTTTCGATATTTATTCATTGAAATAAGGGTGAGGGAAACAATTTTACTCAGATCATTATTTTCACAACATTTTAAAGGGAGGTGGGCACCCGGGTACACAGGGTGTGTAACAAGGTGGATTACTTTGGGTGCGCACACAAGGATTAAGGTGCTTAAAATGTCTCGGGGTTTTGCCAGATCCATAGTACGTCTACAAGAATTGAATTTTTAATGTAATATTTTTACCACATAATCTAAAGGCAATTATACCGGCCTTGACATAGAGATTTTTCCGGAAATTGTTCTTGTTTTTTTTAAGGCCATGTGACGATTGGGTCACGTGACCGGATTCCCACCTGACCTACACTTTTATTATTTGTAAATTTATTTTCACACGAATAGCCACATCGAGTTGAAAATTTGGGATAATAAATAAGAAGCACTAAGAAACGCGGCTCTGGTCCTAAATTTGTATAATTATGAAAAAAGTTTTTTTTTGTAAATAATTTTTTTTTTGCTTTTTTCACAATTAATAAAATTTAGGGCCAGAGACGCGTTTCTTAGTGCTTCTTATTTATCATCACAAATTTTCAACTCGATGTGACTATTCGTATGAAAATAAGTTTACAAATAAAAAGAGTGTCGGTAAGGTAGGAATCCAGTCACGTGACCAACTCGTCACATGGCGTTAAATTGAAAATGTAGTGTTTTTGCGCGTGTAAAATGCAACACTCTGACTATTGTGTATGCCTGGCTGCAGTCAACCGGTCTAGTTTCAAAACACACATTATTATTTATTATTATTCTATTATATTATATTATTACATTATATATTCCTCTATGCTACAAAAACAGGGTACTGACAGACTTTTGTGCCCTTTGAAATTAGACTGGGTGACTGCAGCCAGGCATACAAAATTGCCAGAGTGTTTCATTTTACAGGCGCAAAAAACACTACATTTTCAATTACCGAAAAAAACAAAAAGAACATTTTTCGGAAAATAATCTATGTCGAGGCCGATATAATTACATTCAGATTAAGCGGTATAGCATATTGTGCATCGAGTGGGAGAAGTTGGCGATTCTAGACGAGTGTGAAGTTTGCCGCGCTCGCTGCGCTCGCGCGGCAATCACACGAGTCGGAGTTGCGATTCCTCAACTGATGACGTC
>CAKNYM010019338.1:9863-21274 GCA_932195095.1 Andricus curvator
CGTAACTTTAGTACCCAGAATTTTAAACTAAGAAGTTAAAAATGCAATAATAAATTAAAAACTTTAAATTCTATGAAAATATGATACGTAAATTAAAATTTTTGATTATGGATTTCAAATCTTTAAATTATCTATTTAATTATTTGATGATCTGTGAATTATTGAAGATAGTTCACAAATTTACACAGCTTTAGTACCCAGAATTTTAAACTGAGAAGTTAAAAATGCAAGAATAAATTAAAAACTTTAAATTTCATGAAAGTATGGTACGTAAATTTGAAATGGCTATTATCGATTTCCAATGTTTAAATTATTTTGATAATCTGTGAATTATTTAAGATCGTTTAACACATTTACAGTTTTAGAAACCTGAATTTTAAACAGACGAGTTAAAAATTGAAGAATAAATTGAAAAACTTTAAAGTTCATGACAATATAGTTCGTAAATTTAGATTTTAATTATGTATTTCAAAAAGTTTAAATTATTTAATTATTTTGATAATCTGTGAATTATTTGAGATAGTTGAACAATTTCACACAACTTTAGTACCCAGAATTTTAAACTAAGAAGTTAAAAAGTCAAGAATAAATTAAAAACTTTAAATTCTATGAAAATATGATACGTAAATTAAAATTTTTTATAATGGATTTCAAATGTTACAAGTATTTAATTATTTTGATAATCTATAAATGATTTAAAAGAGTTTAACAAATTTACCATTTTATTACCCAGCATTTTAAACTAAGAAGTTAAAAATTGAAGAATAAATTGAAAAACTTTAAATTCCATGACAATATAGTCCGTTAATTTAGATTTTTAATTGGAAGTGTCTGAATGTACCGAAAAAATCTGGCTATTTGTACCGAAATTTCGGTACCCGCAGCCACGGCCTTTTTAATTATGGATTTTAAAAGCTTGAATTATTTTGATTGTCTGTGATTCATTTAAGATAATTAGCAGGGAGTCCAGCGATTCTTAAAAACAAAATTCAAGGTCTTTTCCAGGTTTTCAAGGTTAAGAAATCAAGTTTTTGTAGGTCTTTTTTTATTCACATAAAATATTGAAATAACCGTTTGTTATACATGTAAAAATATGAGCTACTTCATTTTTTATTGGCCAGCAATTTCTAAAGAAAGCAAAACCATAAATAAACAAATTCTTAATTTGTTGCGAACATAAGTCGTCTTTGTGAAATACTTGAGAATAGTTTTTAATCTTTGTAAAGTCATTGAAATATTTGTGAAATTTTTTGAAAGCCTTATGAAATCTTTGAAATATTTGCGAAATCTTCCTTTAACATTTGTTTGTGAAATCTCTTGTGTTCGTTTGAATTCATTGAAATATTTTGAAATCTTCTTTTATTTGTTGAAACCTTTTGAAATCGTTTAAAAAGTTTGAAATTTTTGAAATATAATGTTCTGTACCCTTGTTGACAATTTTGAAATTCTTGAAATCCTTATGAATTCTTTTAAATATTTGTGAAATCTTTTGTATTGGTTTGAAATCATTGAAATATTTAAAATCCTTTTGAAATTTTCTAAAAAAATTGATATTTTATAATAAAATTTCGACGTTAAATAGGATCTTGAATTTGATTTTAATCTAATTTAAAAATCTTAAATTTCAATTTTTGTTTTGAAACCTTTAAAAGCTGGTTTAAAATCCTTGAAATCTTATGAAAGTTTTAAAATCTTTGTGAAATGTTTGAAATCTTTCGGAAATCTTTTGTATTGGTTTGAAATCACTGAAATATTTAAAATCCTTGTGAAATCTTCTAACAAAATTTGATACTGTTAAAACCTTCGAATTGTTTTGAAATCAGTGTATAGAATTCCTGAAAATAAAAGAAGAATCCAACGATTAAATTTGGACGTTGAATAGGATTTTTAATTTGATTTTAATCTAATTTAAAATTCTTAAATTTCAATTTTTGTTTTGAAATATTTAAAAGCTGGTTTTAAATCCTTGAAATCTTATGAAAGTTATAAAATCTTTGTGAAATGTTTGAAATCTTTCTGAAATCTTTTGTATTGGTTTGAAATCATTGAAATATTTAAAATCCTTGTAAAATCTTTTGAAATCAGTGTATAGAATTCCTGAAAATAAAACAAGAATCCAACAATTAAATTTGGATGTTAAGTAGGATTATGAATTTGATTTTAATTTAATTTAAAATTCTTAAATTTCAATTTTTGTTTGAAATCTTTAAAAGCTGGTTTAAAATCCTTGAAATCTTATGAAAGTTTTAAAATCTTTGTGAAATGTACGAAATCTTGTGTACATATATATTTCAAATCTTTAAAATAATTGAAATCTTTATGAAATGTTCGAAATCTTTCGGAAATTTTTGTAAAATCTTTTGCAATCTTCTAAAATAATTTAAAGTCTGTTAAATTGTTTATTTAATTTTTTGAATCTTTTGAAAGTTTTAAAATCTTTGTGCAATCTTTGAAATCTGGTGTGCAGGTATTTTTAAAGTTTTGGAAATCGGTGAAATCTTTGTGAAATGTTGAAAATCCCTTGAAATATTTGAAAATCCTTTTAATAATTTGAGAATCCTTTGAAATATTTTAAAATGTTTTGAAATCTATATAAATATTTTGTAACCTTTTGAAATCTGGTGCATAATGAAATACCGAATGGTTAACCCCTCGAAAAATCCGTTGTATGGCCATGGGTCATTCCAATTGTTCAATTTAATTATCGAAATTTTCAACTAATAATTTTTATAATTTGTAAGCTGAATACTACAAAAAAATGTATACTTAACGAGAATAATTTAAAACTTACAGAATTAATCACAATATTAAAGTCTGTTCATTAAAATAATTAGTACAGTCTACAAAAAGTGCCTTGAAATCTCTTTATTTATTCTGTAATAAACAAAAGATAAATTATATCTTGATAAATGAAAAACTTTTCAGTAGCAAGATTTCTTCTAAACGAGATGTTCATTTTCATAATAGACTAAAAGATTTAAACTACTTTTCGAATTTCAATAAAATAACTTTTAAAAGAAAAAAAATTTAATTCAAAGTTCTCGTGAAAAATTCAAGGTTTTCAAGATCGCTGGACACCCTGGTTAAAGAAATCTACACAGTTTTAGTACCCAGAATTTTAGACAAAGAAGTTGAAAATGAAAGAATAAATTGAAAAACTTCAAATTATATAGAATTTTTTAACCGATAACTTAAAAATGCAAGAATAAATTGAAAAACTTTAAATTCGATGGCAATATAATTCGTAAATTTAGATTTTTAATCATGGATTTCAAATTTTTAAATTATTTTGATTATCTGTGAATTATTTAAGGTAGTTAAAGTAATTTACACAGTTTTAATACCGAGCATTTCGAACACAGAAATTTAAAATGCAAGAATAAATTTAAAATCCTCGATTTCTGTGTCAATATAGTCAGTCCGTAAATTTATTTAGATATATAATTATGTACTTCGAATGTTTAAATTTTCCGATTTGAAGATTTTCAAGCCGTAAAAATCTGAAACTTTTCAACTAATGCCATTTATAGTAAATATTTATGTAAATAAACAAAGCGTGGAAGAAAATGTCAAATTGCAGAATTTTTTTATTAGGATTGAATAAATGAATAACTTACTGAAATTGAATGTTATTTCTTTATCCTAATGTATAACCATAACAGATCCTTGTATAATATTTAAACCTTAAAAATTACTTAATTTATTTTTAAAAAATGTTTATATTTTTATAGGTTAGGAAATAAATATAGCAATCGAAAGATAACCTTGATAACCATTTCACATATTGTTCAACAGCGCATGCGTGAATGGTCATACAGTTGGTCACCAAATTTCAAAATGGCGGACTCTTGTTTGTGTTTTTCACTCGAAATGTTATAATTTGACATTTGACAATAATTGTTGAATTATTATAAAAGAGGTTAATCATTTTTTAAATAATTAGTCACTATTAGTCGATTGCTTAAAGTGAAATTTGCATTCAAAGGTCAAAGTTTGAAGCTTGTGAAGAAAGTTAACAAGCAGTTCGTGCATTTTCTACCCCAGTGAACTTTATTAGTGATATTATTATATCAGATTATATTTAAGAAGAAAATATATATTTTTTTAATTTAAATATTGCTCCCGAGGAAAAAAAAATCGAAATAGAAATGCCAGCCGCGGTTGTAGGAAATCCTGAACGCACTGAACATATGCTAGAAGCTTTGAAAGCTCACATTCTCAATGAGAGGCAGCGTAAAAAACAAGGTATTTTTTAGAATTATCAATCGATTATACATCTTAATGTATAAATATATGCCTTTCGGTATATATATAAGGAATTTGCAACTAGTTTCAATAATTTGAAGGGATTTGAAAGAATTTTTGAGATTTTAGGATAATGTTTAAAATTCCAAGGAATTTTAAGGAGATTAAAAAAGTGTCAAGGGATTTCAACGAGGATTTCAAAAAATTTCAAAAGAGTTTAGGGTATTTTAAAAAATTCCGAGGAATTTTTAAGACCTTTCAAAATTGTCAATGGATTTCAGAAGATTTCAATTAATTTGCTTTATAAGAAGAATAAAATTTTATTTTTTTATGTCTGGGAAAGTTTATAATTTTAGGTAAGAGAACCTAATAATAAAAAAAATAAAAAAGCAATTAGTCTGGAAGATGTCTTATTTATTAGGTTCTCTTAACTAAAATTATAAATAATTAATTTGAAATATATTAGGTTATTTTTAAAAATTCCTTCGAATTTTCAAGAGCCGTCAAAATTTATTGTCAATGGATTTCAGAAGATTTCAATTAATTTCCTCTATAAGAATAAGAATAAAATTTTCTTTCTTTACGTTTGGGAAAATTTATAGTTTATAATTTTAGGTAAGAGAACCTAATAATTAAAAAAAAATAAAAAACTATTAGTCTGGAAGATGTCATATTTATTAGGTCCCCTTACCTAAAATTATAAACAATTAATTTGAAATTATTTAGGGTATTTTAAAAAATTTCTTGGAATTTTCAAAAGCCTTCTAAAATTTCAATGGATTTCAAAAAATGTCAAAGGACTTTAGGGTATTTTAAAAAATTCCGAGGAATTTTTAAGACCTTTCAAAATTGTCCATGGATTTCAGAAGATATCCATTCATTTGCTTTATAAGAAGAATAAAATCTTTTTTTACGTCTGGGAAAATTTATAATTTTAGGTATGAGAACCTAATAATTAAAAAAAATAAATAAATAAAATAAAAAAGCAATTAGTCTGGAAGATGTCTTATTTATTAGGTTCTCTTACCTAAAATTATAAATAATTAATTTGCAATATATTAGGGTATTTTTAAAAATTCCTTTGAATTTTCAAGAGCCTTCAAAATTTATTGTCAATGGATTTCAGAAGATTTCAATTAATTTACTCTATACGAATAAGAATAAAATTTTCTTTTTTTACGTCTGGTAAAATTTATAATTTTAGGAACGAGAACCTAATAATTAAAACAAAACTAAAAAACTATTAGTCTGGAAGATGTCGTGTTTATTAGGTTCCCTTACCTAACATAATAAACAATTAATTTGCAATATTTTAGGGTATTTTTAAAAATTTCTTGGAATTTTCAACAGCCTTAAAAAATTTCAATGTATTTAAAAAAATTTCAAAGGATTTTAGGGTATTTTAAAAAATTCCGAGGAATTTTTAAGACCTTTCAAAATTGTCCATGGATTTCAGAAGATGTCAATTCATTTGCTTTATAAGAAGAATAAAATCTTTTTTTACGTCTGGGAAAATTTATAATATTAGGTATGAGAACCTAATAATTAAAATAATAAATAAAATAAAAAAGCAATTAGTCTGGAAGATGTCTTATTTATTAGGTTCTCTTACCTAAAATTATAAATAATTAATTTGCAATATATTAGGGTATTTTTAAAAATTCCTTTGAATTTTCAAGAGCCTTCAAAATTTACTGTCAATGGATTTCAGAAGATTTCAATTAATTTACTCTATAAGAATAAGAATAAAATTTTCTTTTGTTACGTCTGGTAAAATTTATAATTTTAGGAACGAGAACCTAATAATTAAAAAAAAACTATTAATCTAGAAGATGTCGTATTTATTAGGTTCCCTTACCTAAAATTATAAACAATTAATTTGAAATATTTTAGGGTAATTTTAAAAATTCCTTGGAATTTTCAAGAACCATAAAAAATTTCAATGGATTTCAAAAAATTTCAAATGACTTTAGGGTATTTAAAAAAATTCCGAAGAATTTTTGAGACCTTTCAAAATTGTCAATCGATATCAGAAGATTTCAATTAATTTGCTTTATAAGAAGAATAACGTTTTCTTTTTGCGCCTGGGGAATTTTTCAATTTATAATATTAGGTAAGAGAAGTTAATAATTTAAAAAAAACTAAAAAAACTATTAGGCTGGAAGATGCTGTATTCAATAGGTTCTCCTACCTAAAATTATAAACAATTAATTTGCAATATTTTAGGGTATTTTTTAAAATTCCTTGGAATTTGCAAGAGCCTTCAAAAATTTCAATGGATTTTAAAGGATTTGAAATATTTTAGGGTATTTTTAAAAATTCGAAGGAATTTTAAGACGTTTTAAAATTTTCAATGGATTTCAGAAGATTTCAATTAATTTTCTTTATAAGAAGAATAAAATTTTATTTTTTTACGTCTGAGAAAATTTATAATGTATAATTTTATGTATGAGAACCTAATAATTAAAAAAAACTATTAGGCTGGAAGATATCGTATTTATTAGGTTCTCTTCCCTAAAATTATAAACAATTAATTTGCAATATTTAAGGGTATTTTTAAAAATTCCTTTGAATTTTCAAGAACCTTCAAAATTTATTGTCAATGGATATCAGAATATTTCAATTAATTTGCTCTATAAGAATAAGAATAAAATTTTCTTTTTTTACGTCTGGGAAAATTTATAATTTATAATTTTATGTATGAGAACCTAATAATTAAAAAAAACTATTAGGCTGGAAGATATCGTATTTATTAGGTTCTCTTCCCTAAAATTATGAACAATTAATTTGCAATATTTAAGGGTATTTTTACAAATTTGAAGGAATTTTCTATTGGGTTTAGTAATTTAATGCGATTTGATAAAGGGATTTCAAAAAATTTCAAAGGATTTAGCGTAACTTAAAAATTTCTAAGGAATTTTAAGACCTTTCAAAATTTTGAATGAATTTTAGAAGATTTCAATTAATTTTCTTTATAAGAAGAATGAAATTTTCTTTTTTTTTTGCGTCTGGGAAAATTTTTAATTTATAATTTTAGGTAAGAGAACCTAATAATTGAAAAAAACTAAAAAAAAAGTATATGCCTGGAAGATGTCGTATTTATTAGGTTGTCTTACCTAAAATTATAAACAATTAATTTGCAATATTTTATGGTATTTTTTAAAATTCCTTGGAATTTGCAAGAGCCTTCACAAATTTCAATGGATTTCAAAAAATTTCAATTCATTTGAAATATTGTAGGGAATGTAGGGTATTTTTACAAATTTGAAGGAATTTTCAATTGATTTTAGTAATTTAATGTGATTTGATAAAGAGATTAAAAAAAATTTAAAAGGATTTAGCGTAACTTTAAAATTTCCAAGGAATTTTAAGACGTTTCAAAATTTTCAATGAATTTTAGAAGGTTTCAATTAATTTTCTTTACAAGAAGAATAAAATTTGCGTTTCTTTGCCAGGGAAAATTTATAATTTTAAGTTGGAGAACCTAATAATTAAACAAAAACTTTTGGGCTGGAAGATGTCGTATTTATTAGGTTCTTTTACATAAAATTATAAACAATTAATTTGCAATATTTTAGGTTATTTTTTAACAAACTTCAAGATTTTAGGGTATTAAAAAAAATTACAAGGAATTTTCAACAGCTTTAAAAAGTTTCAAAGGATTTCAAAAGATTTCAAAGGATTTTAAAGAATTGTCGGATATTTTAAAAGATTCTACGGAATTTGCAATAATTCATTTCAAAGCATTAAAATGATTTTAGGTTAACTTTAAAATTTCTAAGGAATTATAAGACGTTTCAAAATTTACAATGGATTTCATAAGATTTCAATTAATGTGAAATATTTTTGGGGTATTTAAAAAAATTCGAATGAGTGTTCAAGCGCTTTAAAAAGTTTCAAAGGATTTCAAAAACATTTTAAATATTTTAGGGTGGTTTTAAAAATTCCAAGGAATTTTTAAGAACCTTCAAAAATTGCAATGGATTTCAAAAGATTTTAAATTATATGAAATAATGTAGGGTATTTAAAAAGATTTCAAAGAATTTTCAATTTATTTCAGTAATTTAATGGGTCTTCGCAGAATTTGAAATATTTTAGGGTATTTCAAAAGATTCCAAGGCATTTCCAAGAGCTTTAAAATGTTTCAAAGGATTTCAAAGGGTTTCGAAAGACTTCAAAGGATTTCAAATATTTTCGGGTAT
This sequence comes from Andricus curvator, assembly GCA_932195095.1. Lineage (NCBI taxonomy): Eukaryota > Metazoa > Arthropoda > Insecta > Hymenoptera > Cynipidae > Andricus > Andricus curvator. Next base: position 18,311 of record CAKNYM010019338.1, read on the forward strand.
TTTAGAAGATTTCAAACGTTTTATTCCGTAGACGCTCCTTTTCAATCCCTGAAAAATTTGGCAACTTTCGATCAAACGCTGAAGTATTAATTCAATTGTTTGAAAATCAAAAGTTTTCCCAAATAGGTCCCGGATAGATCCGGATAAACATAAACTGTAGGACTTGTTTCTTTTTTCAACGTTAAATTCCCAGATAGGTCCCAGATACACCCGGATAGACGCTTCATTTGATCTTAGAGGAAATGAATATCTGTTTTCGTGCCCCACATAAGTCCCGGAGAGACCCGGGTAGATGATCGTTTTGACTTAGACAAAATTAATTTCTGGTTCCGCGTCCCGGATAGATACCGGATAGACCCGGATAGATGGTCACTGTGGTCTACTAAAATACAGAATTGGTCAGGTCTCTCTGATAAAACCCGGATAGATACATAAAATTTCGGAATGGAAATAATTCTTTGTATAGAACCCGGATAGACCCGTATAGAAGACTTATCCGGTTTCTATCAGGGTTGTGTCTGGTTTCTATCGGGTCCTATCCGGCATTTTAAGCAGGGAAATTTTGTCTAGCTATGCCAACGTCCTAAATTGATAAGTATTTTAAAAAAAATGGATCTTTTATATGGTGAAGGGAATATGCAATTATTTTTTTATATCGTAGTTTAAAAAATTTATTTTGACTGTATTTCGACTTCTCGCCATGATAAAGAAACTTCTGTAAATGATACACAACGATCTTAAATTATATGAGATTTTATGTAAAATCTGCAACAAGATGTTGGAAACTGAATTAGTGAGCGCTACGCGCGCACAATGTTCTTATTTCTTAAATTTGTATTTATTTCTCTGCTAAAAAGTAAAAATTTTCTCGAAACAGAGCAGGAAGCTGATGCAGAAGAGGAACGTCAAAGAAAGGAACGAGAACGTCAGCAAAAGCAAGATGTGATGACTCTTGGAGAAACGAGAGATCAAATTTCAAATTTGGAGATCGAACTTTCTACCTTAAAGGACGAAAAACATCAGTTATTTTTACAATTGAAAAAGGTTCTTAATGAAGATGACAACAGGAGGAGACAACTCATCAAAGAAACAAAGTACAGTATTATTTGTCTTATATGGTAATCTGCAAATCTGGGTGAAAATTCAAAGAAATCTTTTTATTTTTGTACAAATAGCACCTGTTCAGAAATTATGTCAGCTGCTGGAGGCTACAGAGATCCAGGAACAGTTGGCGGTGGTTTGTGCAGAAGTCTCCGAGATCCTGTTTTCACTGGACCGATGGTACCAACTCATCATCCTCTTTATAAAATCCTGAGCACTTTACCAGGACAGATGCCGACAACGGTAAATATTTTTTTTTATTGTTTAATTTTAGAACACCTTCAAAATGCAGGCCTCGGACTCAGCACACTATTGACACTATTTCACACTTTTTTTGAGCCAAAAAGAACGAATTTCCAATTAAATAGTTCAATCCACAACCAAAACAGTTTAATTTTCAACCAAATAGTTGCATTTTCAACCAAAAAGATGAGCTTTCTATAAAATGGTTGACTTTCCAACCAGGTAGTTACATTTTCAACTAAAAAGATGTATTTTCAACACAGAATAATTATTTTCTACCAAAGAAGATGAATTCTCAACAAAATACATACAATTTTAACCAAATAGTTGAATTTTCAACCAAGAAGATTAATTTTCTACTAGAAAAGATGCATTTTTAACAAATACATACATTTTTAACAAAATAGTTGAATTTCCAACCGAAAAGTTTAATTTTCTATCAGAAAAGACGAATTTTCAACAAAATACATTATCAACAAAATAGTTGAATTTTCAACCAAGAAGATTAATTTTCTACCAGAGAAGATGATTTTTCAAAAAATTTTATGAATTTTCAACGAAATAGTTGAATTTTTTAAACTTAAAAAGATCAACATGTAACAAAAAATGGAGTAGTTAAATTTTTATTTAAGAGAATTAATTTTTTTTAAACACGAATTTTCTACAAAATAGTTGATTTTCTACCAAATTGTTGAATTTTCAAGCCCGTCTTTTTGGCCGTCTTTTTTTCAACAAAACAGTTCAAATTTTAGTAAAAGATTACGTTTTTAATAAGAAACAAAGGAATTTTCAGATATAATTATGAATCTTCAACCAAATAAATGAACTTTGAACAAAGTGGTTGAACTTTCAACTAAAGAGTTAAATTTTCAACCTTAAAAGATGAATTTTCAACACAGAATATTAATTTTCTACCAAAAAATATAAATTCTCAACAAAATACATAAATTTTCAACCAAATTGTTGCATTTTCAACCGAGGTTAATTCTCTACTAGAAAAGACGAATTTTCAACAAATTACATACATTTTTAACCAAATAGTTGAATTTTCAACTCAAAAGATTAATTTTCTACCAGAAAAGACGAATTTTCAACAAAATACATACATTTCAAACTAAATAGTTTAATTTTCTACTTGAATTTTTATACTTAAAAAACCAATATTTAACCAAAAATGGAACAGTTGAATTTTCATTCAAGAGAATTAATTTTCAATTAAAAAAAACAAATTTTCTACAAAACAGTCGAATTTTGTACCAAATAGTTGAATTTTCGACCAAATTGTTGAATTTTTAAGCGAAAAAGATGAATTTTCAACAAAAAAGTTAATTTTCAATCAACCAGTTGAATTTCCAAAAAAATAGTTCAATATTCAGTTTAAAAAATTAATTTTTAACAACAAAATTGATTTTCAACTATAATTATGAATCTTCAACCAAAAATATGAACTTTGAAGTTTGTTCAATTTTTAACCTAAAAAGATGAATTTTCAACGCAGAATATTGACTTCACAGCAAAAAGGAATAATTCTGAACAAAATACATACTTTTTTAACCAAATAGTTGCATTTTCGACCAAGGTTAATTCTCTACTAGAAAAGACGAATTTTCAATAAATTAC
>CAKNYM010019340.1:3372-18213 GCA_932195095.1 Andricus curvator
TTTATTGTAAATATTTTTCATATGACTATGATCATGCATTTTTTATCTAGACCAGGAAATAGTTCATGCCTATCGTAAGCAAAAACAATCCAGACCTTTTTGGATCTTCTTGAAAATAGAATTACTTTTCAAAATATATTTAAAAATAGAATTGTTAAATTTTCAATTGGAAAAATTAATTTCCAACAAAAAAACGAATTATCAGCTACATAGCATATTGCCAGCAGTCGAAATAAAATAGTAAATAAACTTTATCAGCATGTTTACTGTGACCCATTTTAGCACGAAGGTTTATTGTCCCAGCTCGGCACTTTCATTGTATATATTTTTCATATGACTATGATCACACATTTTTTATCTAGACCTGGAAATATTTTATGCCTATCATAAGCAATAACAATTCACACCTTTTTCGTTCTTCTTCAAAATAGACGGACTTTTTGTATATAAACAGCAAGAAAACTAAACGAATATTCAGTTATTGAGTCATCAGAGCTTTAAAAAATTCAGTTTGAAAGTATTTTGAAATCAAATGATGCGTTTTTTAATTCTTGTCTTTCTATGCTACTTTGTTTGCAATGGTGAATGTGAAAAAAAACCTGCAGAAAAAAAACCTGAAGAAGTAAAAACTGATAATCTAGATAGCGATACAGCTATGAGTGAGTATAAAAACATTTTATTTCTTCGATATTATTGCATGTTTGAAAAAATAAACCTATACTCAATGGGAGAGTTTAACACTCACCAGAGTGCCCGATCTGTTCGGGTCCGAGTTCTGCGAAAATTCAAATTTAATATTTGAAAAATAGCTTTTTTATACAAATTATTAATAAAAGTTTATAATTCATTCGTAAAATAAAGTTTCTTCTCTTTGGTTAAAAACTGATCTTTCTTATTTGAAAAATTACATGATTTGTTGAAAATTCGTCCTTATTGGTTAAATTCAACGGCTTTTAATTCAAAAATATTTTTTGTTTGAAATATCAACTATTACATTTTACACTGTTTGTTGAAGATTCATTTCGTTGGTTTGAAATAAACTATGTTGGTGAAAATCAATTTTTTTCGTTAAAAATTGATTAATTGAAAATTTAGCTTGCGCTTTTTGGTTAAATATTCGCCTCTTTTAATTTAATAGTTAACCATTTGGATGCAAATTCATGTATTTTATTGAAAACTCGTCTCTTTTTGTTGAAAATTAATTTTCATGCTTAACAATTAATTTTTTTGGTTGAAAAATCATTTTTCGGTTGAAAATTAAACTAATTTTTAAAAAATTTGTTTTTCTTTTTTTGAAAATTGATCTTTTTAGTTCAAAAGTCAACGATTTGATTGAAAATTAACTTTTTTTGAAGAAAATTATTCTTTTTGTTTGCAAATTCATTCATTTTGGTTGAGAATTTATTTCTTCAGTTAAAAATTTAACTACTTTTTTAGGTCCAAAATTATTTTTTAACTGAAAATTGAACTATTTCATTTTTGGTTACAAATTTATTTTTTTAGTTGCAAGATCATTTCTTTCGATACAAATTTAACTATTTTATTCAGAATTTGTTTGCTTTTTTTGTTGAAAATTAATTTTTGAACTTAGAAATTGAGCATTTTATTGAAAATTCGTCTATTTTTGTTGAAAATTAATTTTCATGTTTAACAATTAACTTTTTTGGTTGAAAAATCATTTTTCGGTTGAAAATTAAACTAATTTTAAAAAAATTCGTTTTTCTTTCTTTGAAAATAGATCTTTTTAGTTCAAAAGTCAACGATTTGATTGAAAGTTAACTTTTTTTAAAGAAAATTATTCTTTTTGTTTGCAAATTCATTCATTTTGGTTGAGAATTTATTTCTTCAGTTAAAAATTTAACTACTTTTTTTGGTCCAAAATTATTTTTTAACTGAAAATTGAACTATTTAATTTTTGGTTACAAATTTATTTTTTTAGTTGCAAGATCATTTCTTTCGATAAAAATTTAACTATTTTATTCAGAATTTTTTTGCTTGTTTTGTTGAAAATTAATTTTTGAACTTAGAAATTAAGCATTTTATTGAAAATTCGTCTCTTTTTGTTGAAAATTAATTTTCATGCTTAACAATGAATTTTTTTGGTTGAAAAATCATTTTTCGGTTGAAAATTAAATTTATTCTTTATTTTCTAAAAACTATTCGATTAAATTATAAAATCCATAAATAAGTGTGTAAAGATTTTATTTTTTAATTAAAAAGATTTTTTTAAATGAAAAATAATATGAAAATACACTTGTGGTGAAAAAGACGACCGTGTAAAAAAAGAACGACTGAATGATATTACCAAATCTAACAACATTAGAATTCAGAAGAAAGGAGATGAGGAAAATGAGGATTCGCAGGAAACAGGGAAGGATGCAGAGCGAGGCAGCACCCTAGAACAAGCATGCCCGGAAGATGAGAACAGGAATGAGGAAAACAACGAATACGAAATTGCGCGAAACGACGGAAGCGGAAAAACGTCCGAAGAAGAAGAGACAGAAGAAAAAGCGGATGAAGAACCAAAAGACGGGATACAGAAGAAAAATGAGAGTCAAGAAACTAGAAAGGAAGGAGGAAAAGATAAGACAAAACAGGAAGCAGCGAACCAAGAACAAATGCATCAAATAAGGGGGGACCTCGAACTGAGAAACATAGGAGTGGATGAGATTCGAGGAAGGAATTGGCTTGTGGGAAGGAAATCAACGGAGAGATCCTGGAACAAATAAAAGAAGTAAGGAAGATCATGGAAAGATCAAGTTCGAAGTTGGAGGAGGAAAATCAACAACTCAAGATAGAAATTGGATTACTAAGACAAAGGATCAGGAATGACGCCAGAAAATGGGAAATGGAAAAAGCGGAGTCAGAGAACAGCGTATCGGCATGGAAAGAAGAGGCGGAAGTGAAAGAACGAGAAATAGCAAAACTTGAAAGGGCTTTTGCTTCTGTGTCAGCAAAAAACGATACGAAAGGTCACAGGCAGCAAAATAAATTGAAAAACTCTATCACAGTTACCGGACCAAGAAATGAGAAGACATATGAAAATGGACAGGAGCAGCCAAGGAAGGAAGAGAAGCAGCAGCTAGAACCGGAAGAGCAAAGGCCCAACGAAAGGGAGCAGCGTGTCGAAAACCCAGAGATGCAGCAAAACATCGAGGTGGACCGAAATTCTCACTTAGAAAGCAAAGCGGAAAACCAAGGTGGCGAAGCATCCAGAAATTCGGGAGAAAGAATAAGAAAACCTGCAAAAAAACCGGAAAAGCTGAAGGAGCAGGATTATCGACGAGAAATGGCGAGGAGGAGATGGAGGAAAAACAACTTAATCATCAGGGGAGCAAACTTTCAAGGAGAGGAACCAGAAAAAGAAGTGAAGATATTCCTAGAAGATAAACTTGGAATTGAAAGCAACGCAATCGAAGCAATACAGCTGCTGAAAGCAAGAAGAGAAGAAACAAATGTGAGAGTGGAGCTGAATTCGTGGGATGCGAAATTCAGAGCTCTCGGAAGAAAACTTGAGTTGAAAGGTACTCCCATTTTCGTGGATGATGATTTAACCAAGCGAGAAAGAGAAGTGAAACAGTGGCTGGAAAGGCAGGTAAGAGAAAAAAGAGATAGAGGGCAGGATGCGAAAGCAGGCTACCTACAACTCATTGTTGATGGTGCAGTTAATTACTGGGATGAAAGAGAGGGAGGACTTACCGAAACGGTTTTTCGGCAAAGGAGATGGTAGATTCGAATCGCGACATAAAGGTAGTAATTTGGAACATCGCGGGTTTCAAACATCAAAGAGACGTATGGGAGTTTCTTACAGGCTTTGACATCATAATATTACAAGAAACATGGATAGAAGAAAAGCATGAAAAAGATGCAGTTGCGAACCTGGACCCAAGCTACAAATGGCACGGAAAAGCAGCGACCAGAGAAGCGAAGAAAGGACGAGCCAAAGGAGGACAACTTGTAGGCATAAGGAACCACTTACTACAAGGGATAAAGGTATCAGAATGGGACTACGGACTAATTATTGAAAAGACAGGAAGGAAGGAGAAAGGAAAGATTATAACAATCTACAACAAGGATAGGAGAGGATCAAGGAGAAACAGACACAGAAGCAGATGAAGAGCAGATAAGAAGATCGGAGGACAAAATCCTGAATGCAGAAGGGAAAAAGATGCTAGAGACCTGTGAGGAGTTCGGATTGGTGGTTATGAATGGAAGAACCGCAGGGGATGAAAAAGGGAACTTGACTTATGTCGGAGCGGAAGGAAGTTCAGTTCTAGACTATGTGATCGCCCTTGAAAATGGAAGAAGGAACCCAGTAGAAGACCTCAAAGTGTTGGACAGAGTGGAATCTGACCACATGCCAGTGATGTTCATAGTACGCGACTCGGAATGGGAAGATCTGGACCAAGAGAGAAGATGGGAAGATCAAGTCCAGGAAGGAGAAGAGGACTGGAAATTACTATGGAAAGAAGAAAAAAGAGAAGAATTCCAGAATAAGCTACAGGAGAACTGGAAAGAATGGAAGGAAAAGAACCAAGAGGAAGACCCTGTGAAAAGAATGAAAGAGATGGCGAAAATTATTAAGAAAACAGCAATGAAAATAGGAATGACAAAATCAAATAGAAAACCAGCAGGAAGGAAACATCACGACAAGGAATACGCAAGAATGAAAAAGGAGGCAAGAAGGAAGTTAAGAAAATACAGACGCGCGAAGAAAGAAGAGAAGGAAAATAAAAGACGAGTATACGTTACTGCTAGGACAGCACTCGGAAACTATCTCAAAAAAAGTGCAAAGGAATGGAAGGAAAAAAACTGGAAAAGGGTAGAGGAAAGCAAAACGATGAGTGATTTCTGGGAAGCAATAGGAGTCTACCGACCTAGAAGGAAAAGGAGAGGAAGAAGAATAAGAAAAGAAAGCTGGGTAAATCACTTCAAAAAATTACTGAGTGCAGAAGAGGATTCGACGGAGACAGGAGAAGGAAATCATGAGCAAAGGGAAGAAGAGCAAGGAAATTGGGAAGAAGAGGAGGTAGCAGAAGAAGATTTCTTGAACCGGGACTTTGGAGTAGAAGAAGTGAGACAGGCGCTGAATAAGATGAAGACCAAAAAAGCGGCAGGGGAGGATGGAATAACCGCAGAATTCTACAAGAATCTACCAGCAGAAGCAATGGTAGATTTATCAAATATTCTTAATGGACTGTGGAAGAAGGGGAAGCTGGGGACCAACTGGAACATCGCGTGGATCTACCCAATATACAAAGCAGGAGACGAAGAACAAACAGCGAACTACAGGGGAGTTGCACTCCTAGATGTAGAATATATAAGCTGTTAGCTACAATATTAGCCGAAAGATTGAGGACGTGGATAGAAAAGGAGGGGAAAATAGGAGAAAGCCAAGCGGGATTCAGGAAAAAGAGGGGAAAACGAGACCATGTTTTTGTCTTGAATTCACTGATAGGAAATCGATTGAAGAGAGAGAGAGGAAGATTAATGGCGGTCTTTGTGGATTTCAAAACAGCTTTCGATTCAATTGACAGAGACATCATGATAGAAAAGTTAGAACGCATAGGAGTGACTGGAAGAATGTTACGAATGATCAAGGAAATATATAGGGATACTCAAAACGCGGTCATTACTGAACAGGGAATCTCAGAGAGCTTCAAGACAAAAACGGGAGTAAGACAAGGATGCCCACTGAGCCCAATGCTCTTCAACATCTTTCTGGAGCACCTGGATGAGGCACTGGCCAAGAGAAAGGAAGGAGGAACGGTGATTGGGAAAAGGAAAATCTTCGCAATGAAATTCGCCGATGATATGATACTGTTGGCAGAGGAGGCGGAAGGTCTGAGACAAATGCTAAAAACATTGGAAAAATACGTGAAGAAGAACAAACTGGAAGTCAACGTCTCAAAAACAAAAATAATGGTCTTCAGAAAAGGAGGGAAGCTCAAAAAAGAGGAATCTTGGAACTTCAGTGGGAAAGAACTCGAAATTGTCGGAACTTACAAGTACCTGGGTTTCTGGTTCTCTACGACAGGCACGTACAGTAGGCACGTGAGAAATATGGCAGGAAAAGCTCAAAAAGCTTCAAATGCTGCGTTTGGAGTGATGAAGAGGAGTAGAATAAAAGGGTTGAGGAGAAGAGCATACTTGTTTGACACTTTGGTTAAATCGGGATTCATGTACGGCGTGGAAGTGTGGGGCTGGCATAAAACGGACGAATGGGAGAAACTTCAAGGAAGGTATATGAAGATGATAATGGGGCTGGGCAGAACGACACCTGCTTACATATGGAGGTTAGAATCGGGGAGGACCAAAGTGGAAGTAGAAGCAAGAAGGAGGGCAGGAAGCTATTTGCTGGAGATAATGGATATGGGAGAAGAAAGGTGGCCGAAGGCATGTCTGCTAGAAGAAATAAGGGGATTAGAAAATAACAATCCATCAGAGTGGGGAAAAGAGATGAGGGTGGCACTCGAAGAGATGGAGTTGGGAATTGGGCAATGGTTGAGAAAGCTAAAAGAAGAGAATGATGGAGAACTTCAAGAACAACTTCTAAATGGCGTGAAACGGCGAAAGGAGCAAATTATGCTGGAAGACTGGAATAAGGCTACGGAATCTAGATACTGTAAGGGATATCACCACTGGAAACAAGGACCTGGAGCAGAGAAATACTGGGAGAAGAAGGAGGTACCTGAAAAAGACAGAGAGCAATGGGCTAGGATGCGATGTGGGAACGTCGGGAAAACAGGAAATAAAGGCTACAAAAACATTAAGTGCAGGCTTTGCGATGAGAAAGATGAAACTCTGGAGCACATAATATCCTGTGAAAAACTCGACGAATTCTTGGAAGACAGCGTGAGGGAATGGAGAAAAATATGGATGCAAGGAGATAATGGAGAAGAAAAGCTGAAAGAGGCATTCAAAGGAAATGTTTCGAAGGAAATGTGTGACCTCACTAGGGCGTTTGAAAAGGAGGCCAGAAGGATTGCAGCGGGAGGAACAACAGTGAGAGAGGAGAAGGAGGAAGAAGTGGAATAAAGTGAATAGGAGACAATTAAAAAGTGTACAGAACCAGAATGTTAGAATAAGAGAACTATGAATATTTGAATTTAGAATTAAGATAAGTTAGGAATTGGGATGTATTGAGTACTCTAAGCCCAGAAAGCATGAGTCGGAATAAATACTACTACTACTACTACTATTACCAAATCTGAAAATTCCAGAATAATAAAATTTCCGAATAATAACATTCCTGAATAATAAAATTCCCGAATTGGCAAATTCCCAAAAGTTTCTAATATTACCGAATTTTAAAATTCCCGTAAAATAAAATGTCCTACCCTGTAAAATTCCCGAATTGGAAAATTCCCTGATTATAAAAATTCAGAATAATCGAATTTCTGAACAATAAAATTACCGAATAATAAATTTTCCGAAAAATAAAATTCGGAATTGGAAAATTTCCGCATAATAAAATTGCCGACAGCTTATATTATTACCGAATTTGCAAATTCCCGAATAGTAAAATTCCCGGCAGAAAATTGCCGAATTATAAAATATCCGAACTAGAAAATTCCCGAGTTTAAACAATTGAAAAAATTTCTTTCATAAATATGATTTATTTATTCAAAATATAATAATCAAATATTTTTAGAAAAAAAATTATTTTTTTTATTTAAAGATTGTAAAATTATTGTTTAAATGTAAAATAACAATAATTGACAAATTATATTTCTGGATAACAATTTTCTTCAATTATTGTTATTTTTTATTCGAACAATAATTTTAAAAACTCTGAAATTTAAAAAAAAATCTGATAAACATGTTTGATTATTGTGTTTTTAATAAATAAATAGTATTTAAGACAAACCATTTTTTTAATCTTGCAAATTCTGTAATTCTATAATTTGGGAATTTTATAGTTCGGATATTTTAAAATTCAACAATTTTTTTCAGGAATTTTATTATTCGGAAATTTTCAATTTCGGTAATATTATAAATTGTCGGGAAGTTTATTATTAGGCAATTTCTCAATTCGGTGATATTATGAACTGTTCGGGAATTTAATTATTTGAAAATTTTATCATTCGGGAAATTAATCGTTCGGGAATTGTCCTATTCAGAAATTGTACAGTGTCGGAAATGTTATTTTTCGGGATTTTTCATTTGTTCCGTTGGAAAATCCCGGAATAATAGAATTCCCGAATTGGAAAATTCCTGAATAATAAAATTCCTGAACAGTAATAATATTACCGAATTGGAAAATTCCCGAATAATAAAATTGCCGAATTATGACATATCCGAACTAGAAAATTCCCTAATTATAAAATTCCCGAATTTAAACAAATAACATTTTTTAAGTAAGTATGATTTATTTATCAAAAATACAATAATCAAATATTTGTAATGTTTAAAGTTTCTAAAATTATTGTTTGAATTAAAAATAACAATGATTGGAAACAATTTTCTTCCAGAAATTATTTTTCAGGATTTTTCAGTCGTCCCAAATTTTTTTTCAATTATTGTTTTAAATTCAAACAATAATTTTAGAAACTTCAAACATTCAAAGTAATTTTTTTCATAGAAATATTTGATTATTGTATTTTTAATAAATAAATAATATTTATTCATAAAAATTAATTGCTTACATTTGGGAATTTACTATTTCGGATATTTTATAATTCGGCCAATTTCTGTCGGGAATTTTATTATTCGGAAATATTCCAATTCGGTATTATTATAAACTATTGGTAAGTTTTTTATTCGAGAAATTTCCAATTCGGGAATTTTATTATTCGGAAATTTTATTATTCGGGAATTTTCAAATTCGGTAATATTTCGAACTGACGGGAATTTTCCAATTCGGTAATATTATAAACTATTTGGGAATGTTATTATTCGGAAATTGTATAATTAGGGAATTTTATTATTCGGGAGTTTTCCAATTCGGGAATTTTACAGTGTTGGGAATTTTATTTTTCATAACATGAAATACCTAATTGTGAGGAGCCTAGAGCTCCACGCAGGGGTCGCGGCGAGTAGTGGTGGGAGAAGAAAAGGAGCAGAGGCGTCAAGCTGCTGCCTCGCACGCATTCAAAGACTCTTTTTCAATAATTTATATCTTGTGAAATAATGCAGATAGAAAATTTCTGATTTCACCCCTATAAAGACCAGTTAAAGAACTTACAGAATCCATTATAATCCGAAAATCGAATTTTTGTCTAGTAGGTCCCTTTTCTCGGGTCGCGTCACATATGATAATTTCCACACGGGATTATGCAATTTTTTAAAGATAATGTTTCTAATTGAATTTATTTTATCATAAAAGGACAAACATTAACCCTTTAACTATTTTGATTTGAAAATTAACAATTTCATACATGCAATTATATTAATTTTTATTTCTGAAAACGTTTGCTCATCAATGGGTAAGCGCGAATGAATATCATTAATTTGATTTGCAGAGAATTGCTTGACGCAAGTAGAAGATAGAGTAGACATCCACGGAGTTCACCGTCCGCAATTTATATGTAGAAACCCTAATAATCGGGGACAGAAGTTCGGGCCAAGAGAAGCAGGCCTTACACCGCGTAAATATATATTATGATTGCATAATGTAGTTATGAATTTCTCTAAATGTTTAGAAATTCCAAATTTATATATTTTTCATACATAAATATTTTACTCAAATTTTGTTTTGCAGGTTTCCATTGCGTACATGTAGCAAAATGGAATAACAAAGGACAACCAGAACTCTTCAATTGTAGGAAATAAAAATCCGGATTCCACAAACTACAAAGATAATAATCAAGAAAAAGTTTTTGGATAGATAAACAATGTTAACAGAAACCACAGCGCAAAAGGATGTTATACGCGGCTCGCATAGAGCGAGACTCTTTTATTGGTAGATTTAAAACACTCTCGCAGACGACGTTTATTCATTTAGTAGGCAACCATCTTAGAATTATAACAACTAGCAATTAGACCTGCGAGTAAGAGAGAGAGAAATAGGTACTCCGTGAAGTGACGTCAGCAGTGACGTCAGCAAGCCGGCAGGACGAGTAGAGGCGAGAGCCGCGAGTAGAGCGTGCGCGTAGCTCGACGCGCGCATCTCCCACCAACGATTTTCTACCCTCTCCGCTCGACTCCCACGCAACGCCCACACAGCCTCCCCGTTAAAAGGGCGCGCACAGGCCCAGAACGTCAGAAGTGTTTCGGAGCTGTTATCCAGAGCCCTTTCACTTAAACCCTACAGCTGGAAGCCAGCCATAGGTACCTACAGCTGGTAGCCAGCCCAGGGTTTTCACGCGCAAGCCATTGCCGCGACCAACAAGAACACGAAATCATACAGAACTCTCTCTCTCTCGACCGCCAAAATCTTCCAGCTGGAAGCCAGCCAGAGGCAAATTGACGACGCATCGCGATCACCCTCATGTGAGGACGAACCTACTACTTTGCAATAAAGAACTCCTACTATCTGTAAAATCATGGTAAAATAAGCAACACAAATAAAAAACTTAACCGAAATACAATTCTTTCTCTTATTATTTAACTTCTCCCCCCCTCTTTCCTCCGCTAACGGGTTAGCTGGCATACCAGCCTGCCCGTTTCCGCTGAGACAGCCGGCATACCAGCCATTTCAGCCGACACACTGACTAACTTCATCCCTTTCCCACTTACTAACGAATTGAATCTACGCTAATTAAATTCTTTCCAGGAGAAAATCGAAATCAAAAACACCCGCTTAACTCGCTATCTCTTCCTATCTTAGGAGATAGATACATCACTCCCCCTTTCCACCTCCCTCGACATTTATCCTCTCACTCCCTCCTCTTTTACTCTCCAGATCACTCTTCCAACCTGCTATCTTTCACTATCTTACGAGATAGACACATCACTCCCCTTTTCCACCTCCCTCGACATTTATCCTGTCACTCCCTCCTCTGGTACTCTCCAGATCACTCTTCCAACCTGCTATCTCTCTCTCTATCTTATGAGGAAGACACCTCACACCCTTCTTTCACCTCCTTCGAAACCTATCCACCATACATCCCTCCTCTACAAAAATGGCAACATTTCCTCTCACTCCCTCCTATGTTTCCCCTACCTCTCCTGTCTCTTATTATCCCATGAAATAACTCCTTCTCACTTTATCCTAGTAGAAAAAACTCTATTATCCTTCTTACTGCCTCCAAAAAATCCCACCCAAAAGTAAGGAGCATATCAAGGAGCTCAAAAAAGGCAAAATAGGGTGGCTTTCTCACGAAAAAGGGGAAAATTAAACATTTATTTTCATATGTCGAAGTGAACAAACAATCTTTTTGTAAGAAATGTTACCTTTTTAAATGATTTTCAATGATTTCTGCCATTAATGATTTATTTTTAAAAATTGGACATACTTAAATCGTTGGAAATTCATCGAGATGGATATAAAAAAAGTGTGGGAAAAATAGAATTAGTTAAATACACAATGTTGATATGTTTAACATCGTTCACATAAATATTTCTTTCCAAGATTTGTCATTTCATCCTTTCTATAATTAATACTTTCAATGTAAATTTAAAACTAAACTCTTCAGTAGAGCGAAGTAAAAATGTTAAAATTAATCGAATCGTTTGAGCTGAGGGATAACAATTTGTGGGTCGACATCCAAAACAAGCAAAGAAAAAAATTTGAAATCGGTGAATATGTTCTATTCTCTTTCTTAAATTAAAATTTTGTTTTTAAATTCAAATAAAATTTGCCTTATTTAAATTTTTTTTAAATATACAAAAACGTGTTTTTTGGATTGATTCGAATCTGAAATTGGGTCAGCTTGAACCAAAGAAACATGTTATCATTTTTTATTCATGGGAAACATTTTTTGTCGTGTGTTTATAACGTTCAAAAATTCCAAAATTTTTTGAATGTGTGCATATGACTCAATCCAAAAAAACATGTTTTTGCACATTTTCAAAAAAATTGTAACTGAGCAAGAAATTTATTTTTATATTTCGCAATTTTTAATTTTCAAGAAATAAGATAATTTTCGAACTTAATAGTTCAATTGTTGAATTACGAACATCAGTTTTGAACTAAAAATCGAATAGTTAGATTTTCGTTTCAAGAAATTCATTTTCAATTGAAAAAACTGAATTTTCTCCCAAATTGTTGAATTTTGAAGCCCGAAAAAAGAATTTTCTACAATGCAGTTGATTTTTCAACGCGAAAATGTGAATTTTCAATTAAAAAGTTAATTTTCAACCAAACATTACAATTTTTAGTTGAAAACCCTAGTTTTTAACAAACAAAAAAAACTTGAACTTAAATAATGAATTTTTAACAAATTAGTTCAAAATTCGACCAATTAGTTGAATTCTGTACCAAACTATTGAATTTTCAAGAGAAAATTCAATTTTTCTACAAAACAGTTGAATCTTTCATCCGAAAACACGAATTTTCAACAAGAGTTGACTTTTCAACCAAAAAAGATTTTTAAGTCAATAAAGAAAAAAAATTGTATTCAAAATGTCGAATTTTAAAGCAAGAAGATTATTTTTCTACAAAAAAGGACGAATTTTCAACAAATTTCATAAATTTTTAACCAACTACTTGAATTTTCAAAATAAAAAAGATCAACTTTGAACCAAAAATGGAATTGCTACATTTTCATTTCAAGAAACTAATTTTCAAGTGGAAAACCCCCAATTTTCTACAAAATTATTGAATTTTTGAGCAAAAAAAAAGCACTTTTTACAATACATTCGGATTTTTAACTCAAAAATATAAGCTTTCAATACAAAAAATCATTTTCGATCAAAAATTTCGATTTTCATTTTGAAAAAATGAATTTATAACAAAGTAGTTTGATTTTCAACCAAAAAGACAGCTTTTCAACAAAATAAATATATTTTCAACAAAATAGTTAAATTTTTAACCAATTTTCTGCCAACAAATATAAATAATTAATTTTCAACGAAAAACAAGTTTCAACAGTGGTTAAATTTTCAAGTAAAGATTAAAAAAAAATTAAATATTGCTCAAGTTAGAAACTGTTCCAATTTTATATTGGATAATAACTTCTGTCTCCAGCAGTTTTCACATTTTCAACTTTCTTTAAAATGTTTCATCTTCAATTTTTTTTTTAAGAGTATTCATTTTTAATGGTCTGCACTTGAAACGTGTACCTCATTTATTAATAAATAATTTATTCAAGTGCTACAATTGCTTTAATTATTATTCAATAATGGGTACAATTTCAAATATCGTATATTTAAATAGAAAACGTGAAAAGGGGGAAGTTTTTTTAGAATAGGGGAAAAAGGGGAATTTCAAGAGAAAAGGGGTATATGTAACAATTTGAGATAAAATAAAAATCTTATTTTAAATGTAAAATATCATTAGAATATTTTTCCCCTCGTAAATCCTCATTTCCCAAAAATATAATGAATTATTTATTCTCAATTGAGAGCCCGTAAGCAATATGGGCACTAGGGTGGTCCCAAAATGCATTGCAAAATTTTTTCACTCTAAAGGCCAAGACACCTATCCAAAAGTTTCCATTTTAATACACAAATATACTTTGAAAATTTGGATTTTATTATGACTTTTGGATTTATTTAATAGTACGCCAAAAAATATGTAAGCCATCCACACACACTTTGAAGGAAATTTGAAAAAAAAACAATAATTAATTATTTAAACAATGACATAAAGCTTTTAGCAGAATTTACTACTCAAAATCATTCAATATTATGTTTAATTCATCAAATACGATCTTTAAAATATTATGGGGAAAAAATAATTGTTTAGGCAAATTCAGTTTGTTTAAAAAATTAAAAAATGATTAATATATTCTTCCTATAGACTATACAGCCAGGAAAATAATTGCATGTGTTCCATGACATTACTTTTAAAAAGTTTTCGAAAGAAAACTGCTTGAGCAAATAAAAATTGTTTAAACAAATACAAATTTGTTGAAAATCAGAAGAAATGTATCAAAATGATGTAATTATTCGGAAAAAGTAGCATAGAATACCAATTTGAGAAAAAAGTGGACGTCTCTGGCTCAATTTTTAAATATTTTGAAAATAAACAATAATTGATTGTTTAAATAATCACATAATGCTTTTTGAAAAATTTAGTACTCCAAACAATGATTAACATTCCATTCAGGAAATACGATTATTTTTCACATTTTTTGGGAAAAAATAATGGTTGCAATAAGTTACATTTATTGCAACAATTACAAATTGTTTAAAAAGTCATGGGGGGTATTTAAATTGTCCATTAGTAATTATTTGTATTAAAAAAGATGGCAGAAATACCATTATATTTTTTGTCATTTTTGCATGCGTGTGAACTTAGCCCCCCACTTTCAACATTTCGAATTTTTTTTAGAGTTCTGACATCCTTTTGAATATTCCTACAGTTTCTGATAACTTTAAGAAATAGTTCCGGTGTATAAATACTCTAAAAATGGATTTTTCAAAATTGGGGGCTAAGTTCACGTTCCCCCGCACTTTCCGAAAAATGAAGTTTTTTTAGAGTTCTGGGTAGATTTAGCATAGTTCTAGAGTTCCTGATACTTACTGAAAATAGTTCCCAAAAATTAGACCCAAAAAATTTTTTTCAAAAAATAGAGCCAGCCCCCCACATTTAAAAAAATCAACTTTTTCTTTAATATTCCTGTATTTCCAAAAGAGTTCTAGAGTTCTATAACAAAATAATTTCGAAAAATTTGAAAACTCGAAAGTTACACAATTTCGAAAATCCCAAAATTACAGAGAAATTTTTCGAAAGAGTTCCACGAGTTCTGATCAGAGTTCTGGTAGCCCCCTGAATAGTTCTACAAAAAAGTC
>CAKNYM010019347.1:0-14072 GCA_932195095.1 Andricus curvator
TATATATATACATATATATGTATGTATGTATATATTACCGGGTACCGGTATCGTTACCAGGCGCCTCCACCATTCGGTTTTGGTTTCGATTCCTTTGGAATCGTCCCTGTACCGAGGATATCTGCTGAATATGGTTACAGTAATAAAAAAGCAGTCGCAGACAATTATTCAGGGATGGTCCCGAAAGTATAACCCTTAAGCTGACGCGTAACAACCGTGCCGAAAGCTGAATGGCACCTGGGCGAGATGTCTTAAACCAGTGGTCGGCACGCTCTTGACCAAGTCAGGGTACCCTGACCGGCCTGACCAACGACCTACTTTCTGGACAGGTACCTGCGAGCTTGAGCAGACCAAACCTTCCCTCAAGGGTCCTTTGTTGGAAAATAGGAAAAAAATTTTAAATAAAAAATTTCTTAATTCTGCAATCCGCGATTTAAAAGTAATGTATTTGGAATCTACGTAGTTTTCCGATTCCAACGACATGTAATTTGTCTATAAATGTTGACACTTTGAGCAGTATTTAGTATGAAATTGAATATTGAGCTAAAGTTTCTTGATATTAAACTCCTTAAAGTTTTCAACTTTTCTAAGCAAGTAATATATAATTGGAATCGGAAAAATGCGTAGATGCTGATTATGCTATTTTCAAATCGCTAATGGGAAAATTAAAAGTTTTTAAATTTCCTTACTTTGACCTGCCTGTGGACCAAAGACCCCTGCTGGAGTAAGCTCACCCACACTGAGGTCCGTGAATAGATCGAAAAATAGTAGAAAAAATTAGGCCGGGACGGGCCTGACCATACGTGAAAAGTGAGCAAAAAATTTGCCGACCACTGTCTCAAACGGTGACTCTGTGATACCTGGTGACCTTGCCGAGTATGCAGCCTTATCCTTGCATGCGGGGCTCTACAAAAACGGACGAACCCTTCCCCTAGCTGCTCGTAGGAACAACAGTGACACCACCAAACCACCA
This sequence comes from Andricus curvator, assembly GCA_932195095.1. Lineage (NCBI taxonomy): Eukaryota > Metazoa > Arthropoda > Insecta > Hymenoptera > Cynipidae > Andricus > Andricus curvator. Next base: position 974 of record CAKNYM010019347.1, read on the forward strand.
AAAAGTTGTAGATGCGGTTCAAAACGATCGAACGCGCAGAGCACCCGACAATGGGTCGGCAAACAGTGCCGATCACCCTAGAGTTCGGGGTGCTGAAAATAATTTAAATGGAAACACGACGACGAACCGGCGAAACGCCTACATTGAGTGGACGAGTCAACTCAAGGATAACTTGCTAGACTGCTACGATGCCCGCATTATCCCTGTTCACGGGCAAAGATATTGTTTCAGTTTCAAATATTCCATTTTTAACCCATTGCGAATTGAAATTTAATTAAAAAAGGCATTTTTTTTAAATATTTAGCAGTATCTGGCTGTTTATTTAAAATAAGTAATTATAAATCAAATATTCAAAACCATACAATTTGAAAGTGAATTGTTTAAAATAGAAAGTCTTGAATCGTTAAAATTTCAGAGTTCAAAGTTTAACCTTTTAAGGTAAGAATTTTAATTGTCTTATTTTGTTGAATTTTGATATTGTAAGTGAAATTTTTTAGTTTTAATTTGTAAGCAACAACTGAACAATTATTGATTGCAAACCACTTTAAATTAAAAAAATGTTTAAGTTTAAATATTTCTGACCTAAAATTGCTTCAAAATTATATAATTTTCAAAGAGACAAATTCTTTACAGCAGACCAGAACACTCTGGGGTCTGCATTATCAGCACTAGGCACAGGTCTCTCGGTTGTGTTTCCAAGCAAGTATGAAGAAGGAGAACGACCAAAGGCCATGAAGTGTCTCTTGGATGCAGGAAAACTCTTGTCTGAGTCTTATTACCAAATGAGCAAAACAAGAAAGGTTTTTGTTTACCCGAATTTAGATCGCCAGGAGCTATCTACAAGACTGAAATCAGCGAAGTCAATGGAGAAGGTCGGCTTGACCCTCAAGCCTTCTCAGCCTGTGAAGAAACCTCCATCGAAGCCAACGCAGTCGGAAAACTGGAAGGCCCCGTCTGGGAGAAATCAGGGCTACTTCCATTCGGGCTACAAGACAAGAGGCTCCTTCCATCGTGCTCCACAGCGCAGAAAGACCCATCAGGAGAACAGAATGCAGACTTGTGCACAGCGCCCTCTAAGGCATTACAAACCTCAGGACAATTCACTTCAAACAACGCAGAAGTAGGAATCGTAAGTCATGTACCAGGCAGACTTAAGAAATTCGCTGACGTCTGGTCAGAGTTCACTAATGACAAGTTCATTTTGAATGTTGTTAATGGCTATAAAATTCCATTTAATGAACTGCCGGTGCAAACGCGTGTTCCTTCTGAACCAGTAACAAGCATCACAGAGGTGCAGGATTACTGTGAGTCGATCACACGTTTACTAGAGATAGGAGCAATTAAAAAATGTATTCCCTGTAGCGGGCAGTTCCTATCTAGTTATTTCTTAGTGGATAAATCGAACGGCACTAAAAGATTCATTTTAAACTTAAAAAAGCTCAATGAGTTCATCACACCATAACATTTTAAAATGGAGGACATCCGTACGGACAAGAGGTTTTTATCAAAGAATTCGTTTATGGCGAACATTGATCTTTGTGATGCATATCATTCAGTTGCTGTTAGACCTAGTGATAGGAAGTTCTTTAGGTTTTTTTGGAAAGGGCAGCTGTTTGAATACAAGTGCCTTCCATTTGGTTTGTGTACAGCACCGTGGGTTTTCACAAAAATTATGAAACCAATTTTAAATTCCCTCAGAATGTCAGGTTTCATGTCTGTCGTATACCTTGACGATTGGCTCTGTCTAGGCACTGATTACACTTTCTGTCTCATAAATGTACATAGAACTATTGATGTGCTAGAAAAGGTGGGGTTTATTATCAACCATGATAAAAGTAGTCTTACACCAGCGCAGACTTCTCAGTTTCTAGGTTTTGTAATTAACTCTTCAAAAATGTTACTTGAGCTCCCCAAAAAGAAAAAGGATAAATTAATAGAAAAAATCTTAATTCTTAGGAATAAAAGTGAATGTCGAATTAGGGAACTTGCACAGTTAGTAGGATTTATGACAGCTGCTTGTCCAGCTGTTCAATATGGCTGGTTACATACAAAGTTCTTTGAACGACAAAAGTATTTATCTCTACTAAAAAGTCAGGGTGATTATAATGCCAAGATGCATTTAAGCAACTCATTGCAAGCGGATTTTAACTGGTGGTTGAATACTATTCCAGGTGTATATAATCCAATTAGGTCAGGTCATTATAGTTTAGAAATTTTCTCGGACGCTTCCAAAACAGGTTGGGGTGCTTATTGCAAAGAAGAACTAACATTTGGTTTTTGGACAGAGTCAGAAAGAAAAGAGCACATTAATTATATAGAGCTCGTTGCAGCCTTCTTTGACCTCAAATGCTTCGCCAGAAACTTATCACATTGTGAGTTGTTGCTTAGAATCGATAATACAACGGGAATTTCTTATATAAATCGAATGGGGGGTATTCAATACCCTAAACTCAATGGAATTGCGCGAAATATTTGGGAATGGTGCGAAAAGAGGGAGATTTGGCTTTTCGCTCCCTATATAGCTTCTAAAGAGAATGTTGACGCCGATAATGGCTCACGTGTTAAAAATGTTCACACTGAATGGGAATTATCGGAGTCGGCATTCTCTCAAATAGTCGGAGTTTTTGGCACTCCATCTACTGATCTATTTGCGTCTTGATGTAATGCTAAATGTAGTGATTATTGCTCATGGCATCGTGACCCGGAAGCATCAGCTGTAGATGCGTTTACGCTTGACTGGAAAGGCCTAAACTTTTATGTTTTCCCTCATTTTTCGATGATTCTTAAGGGTATTCTTAAATATATGCTTAAAGTTATCTCGGACCAGGCGCAAGGTGTTATAGTTTTTCCAAGATGGTGTACTCAGGCTTGGTACCCATTATTAACCTCACTACTTATGGAACCCCCAATAACCTTCAAACCTTCGGCTAATTTACTCCTATCCCCATGCAGATCGCAACACCATCCACTGGCCAGAAGTCTTACGTTGACGGCAGGGAAAGTATCCGGGAGGCTTTCCGTAGAAGAAACACGCCTGAGCAGTCGATAGAAATTATGGTGTCGTCACTATCTGATTCTACTATGAAGCAATACTCTGGTGCGATTAAGCAGTGGCTTGACTTCTGTGCGAAGTCTAATTTAGAACCATACCAGGTTAATGAAGGTCAAGCGTTAGTGTGGTTGACAGAGAGGTTCAATGCGGGCGCACAATATGGGACACTAAATAACTGTCGTGCAGTCTTGGGACTTCTATGTGGACCCAGATACGAAGACACGTGGGATGTTTCTCCTGTTTTAGAGGCTACTGCATCTTTGTTTCCCTTAAACAGCCTTTCATTGTCTCAACTTACTACACGTTTGGTAGTATTGTCAGCTCTAGCGACAGCCCACAGGATGCAGACTTTAGCAGCAATTAAGCTAGAAAACTTAACAGAAAATGACCGAGGCTTCACAATAAGAATCGATAGTTTAATTAAAACATCTCGCCCGGGAGTTTGTAAACCTCTGCTGTTAATTCCTAAGTTTCTAGAGAAGCCTCAATTATGTGTGGCTAGCACTCTTCAAGCGTATCTATATAAGTCTAAAGATCTAAGGGGTAACATTCATAATTTACTAATCACTACGAGACAGCCTTATAAACCGGTTACTGCACAAACCATTGCAAGGTGGATTAAGACTTTTTTGGTCAAGTGTGGCGTCAGTAACAGCTATAAAGCTCATAGCACAAGACATGCAGTTACCTCTGCCGCGCTTAAAAAGGGCGTCGATATTAATATAATAAAAACCACTGCGGGTTGGTCGAAAGAATCACTTACATTTGCTAGATTATGTAATAGGCCGATAGTTACTAATAGAGGGAATTTTGCAGAAGCTGTTATATTGCAAAATTCAGCTTGAATAAGTTCTGTATGTTACTTTCGTTTATTTTTTGTACAAGTTTTTAAATAAAAAGAATAACAGTCTATGTAGCTCTAAACATCTACATATGTGACGTGCGCCGAAGAAAGGGGGCTTACTCTAAAAAAATCGAAGTCGAGGTTTTTACACCTTTCGATAGTTTTTGAGTTGCTCTTTTTAATGAAACCATCGAAAACATTTTCCAAGCGTTATTATTGCTAAGAATTGAGTTGATAGGTACCCGAGAAATCGGGCTTTCGCTCGAGATCCCGTGAAACACCTCCCACCACTCAACACTACACCTCCGCATCTCATCTATGCCCCGTCTGTGAGCGGCGCCGCTATATGCGGAGATTGAAGTGGTAAGTGGAGAGGGAAGATTTCGTGAGTCTTCCCTCTCTCCTAAAAGTCGCTTCTATCGGGTCGACTTCGATCGCTCGCCCTGAAAAATCTCACTTTTTAGAGTAAGCCTCCTTTCTTCGGCGCACATCACATATTTATCTCGAGAAGGAATCTCACATTATAATTAATCGATCAAATGAACTTGCCTGTTGTGAAGTTCGATCGTAATTATATGTAGAGATTCCTTTGAGAGATAAAATTCCCACCCTGCTGGTAATCACTGTATTTCAATAATGTAGGCCTCCCAAACTTTATCTTATAGGAATATTTCTTGACTTTAAACTATATGGCGCTTGGCAACGTGGTTCATGGGCTAGGTTTGTTTTTTGTCTGAAGATCGTGGCGGCACTGTACGTGAAGTAGCGGTACTACATATTTATCTCTCAAAGGAATCTCTACATATAATTACGATCTAACTTCACAACAGGTAAGTTCGTTTGATCGATTAATTATTTAAGATAATTGATTTAATGATTTTTCATACTTGTCTTATAAAAAAAAATCTTTGCGCAACAGAAATTAAATTTGTTCTATAATATGACGTCCGCTAAAAAACCCTTTGGGTTTTTTAAACCAACGTCAGAATATATTTAATTTAATTATTTTCTTGGCCATTCATCACAATGGGCACTATAAGCTTTTGAATATTTGCCGCGCACTAGCGACGCCACTAGTGGCGACGATGTAGATTATCGTAGTGCGGAGTCTGGCCGCCGTGCGAGCGCCGTCTGGTCAACGAGCAGCGGTTCGCGAGTTTTCGGGTCTTTCACGACCTAGAATCTTTATCTGTATTTGTTTCTACTGTGAGTGTTGAAAAAATATATAAATCTAGTGTTTGGGCGATTACACGCGAAGACTTGGCGAAAAATTATTATCCCCTTTCTTGAGGCCCTGTTGCCCTCGTGGTGGTTTACGACCAGGCGATTAGCTCCCACTTGAAACGTGGACGATCTAATTTTTTGTTTTTTATTGAATAATTGAAATCCCAATGGAGGATAATAGTTCTGACGTGGCTTTGGGCGCTTCCGCCGTAAGTTTATTTTGGTCTCCTTAAAATAAACAACCTTTTCCGGGTCCTCGATCATATCGAGGATAACCGGGTTTTCTCACAAATAAATAACCTCTTCCGGGTCCTCGATCATATCGAGGATAATCGGGTATTCCCAAAACTAATCTCGCGAAAATAAATAACCCTTCCGGGTCCTCGATCGTAGCGAGGATAACCGGGTTTTCTCAAAAATAAATAACCTCTTCCGGGTCCTCGATCATATCGAGGATAACAGGGGTTTTCTCAAAAACTAAACTCGCGAAAATAAATAATCTCTTCCGGGTCCTCGATCATATCAAGGATAACCGGGTTTTCCCAAAACAAAACTCGGGAAAATAAATAATCTCTTCCGAGTCCTCGATCACATCGAGGATAACCGAGTTTTTCCAAAACTAAACTCGCGAAAATAAATAACCCCTTCCGGGTCCTCGATCGTACCGAGGATAAGCTGGTTTCCTTAAGAATAAACTCACTAAAATTATATAAGTGAATTACATAACTCCGGGCAATGGCCGAAGTAGGATTTCCGTTTGTCCATAGGTAGACAAATCAAAAAAGAATAGGCCAAGTCAGCACAAGCGCTGGGCCGAATATCATCGTCGGGCGGTAGCCGAGCAACTTGCCGACTCAGGAAGATACGTTCCCTTAACATCGACCATCAAACGAAAACGATTACAAAGTCGGCAACGGAGAGCTCAACGGCTGGTTAACGAGCACGAGAAGCTTGGACACTTACGGGTCCTTCCAGTAGTGGACGACACGACAGTCCTCGTACGATTTGAGCCTAGAGAAAGAGGGGCCCGTTCCCCTGGAAGCCGCACTACGGGAGTTTGGCCTCGCTGCCCCGACCGAGGACACGTGTACACAGAGCCAGGAGGTTAACGATCTCCCCCAAGCCACTCAACACCAGCCCGGGATTGCCGATCTAGCTCCAGGAACGCCAATTCCTTAACAGGAGGAAATCCAATGCCAACAAGAGGACGTGCGACCTACGACAGGAAGTACCAGCCCCCCACATCCCAGAGGAAGATTATGTGATACTTCGAGCTTCTCCCATTCCCCCCTCTCCAGTGAAGGTGACAAACGTGGTTACGCAGAAACCGAGGACCAAGGCTGCACAAAAAGAGTTCCCGTTACCAGAGTCGGCTGCCAGGGACACTAGTAAAAATGTTGCGAAATCTCGAGGTCTGAGGGATCTCCGGGTTACCCTCACGCGACAAACTCCGATAAAACGTCGTCTCACAGAGGAGGGGGAGGATGCCCACTTAAGCCGGCATCAAGTAGATCCCTCCAGCCTTAAAAGGCCCCGACCACCCCCGCGACATTCTCCGGAGAAGAAAAGAAAGGTGAGAGACCTTCCTCAACCCCAACTGTCTCCAGAGTAGCAAGGTACAAACTCATCACCCCGAAGATCATCCAGGAATCACGGGAACCCTTCTCGTTCCCGCCGATCCCCAGAGAAACCGAGGGGATCCTCTCCCCCACCGCGAAGATCTCCAAGGAAGCAGGAAACCTTACTACGAGCCATTGGCTACCCTCCCCAGAAACCTTCGACGGCTAGTGGAAGTGCCGCGGACGTTATAGTTCGCCCTAGTACCTACCGAATACCGAAAAAACCTAAATCGATTATAATTCAACCGCCCGCCGAGAAAATCCGCAGGAATTTGCTCCATTGATTATGTTAACGTAGCTAAGTAAGTTTGTCTTCTGTAATAAAAAAGTAAATAAAAAAAAAACTGATGACAAATAATTTTTATTATTTTTAATAATAGACAATGTTTAAAAATTGTTTACACATGTTATTATAAAGATTTTTATTTACTAATTGGTGCAGTAAATTAAAAGAAGTCCTGAAATTTAAATTTAAAAAAACGTTGCTGTATACAAAATTATATAACCACGAAATTCATATTTTCAAATTTTAACATAATTTTCTTAAATGACATCTTTAATTTTCTCATAGGCATCTAATATAACGGTTAGATTTAATACTAACTACACAAATTTCATTTTCACTCTTTATGTTGAATCTAATGGACCAGAACATAATTCTATCTTTTGAAAATTTATTTTAAATGTGCATAGTTTCGCTTATATGTTAAAAGTGGCAAATTTTAAAACAAACTGAAAGAAGTAATCACAGAATTGTACAGAATTTTAGTTTACATTTCCATTTATGTAAATAAATCATGAAACAGTCTAGATAGTTAATAATAAGAGATGTTTAATTAAATGTATATGTACACTTCAACTTTTTTTAATAAAAAAAATTAAATAAGCACATATATGTGCATGAACTAATAATGAATAACAATATATGTAAAGCATTGATGTTTTCAAAAGTTATAGACTATTAAAAAAAATTTTAATTATAAAGTAATTTACTCCGTAAGAAAACTTGTCCCAAGGATGTTTCTTTAAATTATTAAAATATAAAATAGCTCTTTTAAGTTTTTAATTTAAAAATTTGAATCGTCATAAAATTTTGATAATTGAAATGTTGTTCTAATTTAAATTTTAAATTACTATTACAATCATAATATGTATTTCCATGAGAAAAGGTTTATACCCTTTTGTCGGTATCAAGTTGCGTATATGGGCACATAGCCGGATAAATGCACGACATTTTAAGCCCAGAATGAATCCCTTAAGTTAAAAAAACGAGTGCCGGGGCATTTTTGTAGGTGGAATTTCGAAAACCAACTTTTCGTGAAAACGATCTAAATTTGGCGAGTGCCGTAAGGGCACGTGTTAAATTTTTAGTTCAAACATAAAAATTGCCCACTTTCAGTCACAAAACCGCAAATGTCTCCTAAACTGCATTTTTAGCGCCGACAAGATATCCCTAACAATTCCCGTAGCGGGAAACGTGCGGGCGGACTCGTATATTAACGCTCGCAAGATTACCCGCAAAGATCGCGCCAGGATCTTGCGTGGAATTCTCTTGTCAAGCATTCTCGCTGTAGATCCCGCCGGGATCTCCACAAAGATTCCCCGCCAAGAAATTTGGCAGCATCTGACTAATCACACTGTGTTTGCTGAGAACAGTCGAGTTTTTAATGTCCACGCCCATCCTGGACGTCAAACTTCCCGCTCGACAGTAGTTAAACGCAGTGAAAGAGGCCACACACTCGTCTATTTGCTACCTTTTTTGCATACGGGGTAAAATTTCCCAAGTGTCCCCGCCTAAAATTTTGTTGTCGCCTATCTCATTCAAACTCCGCCAGATTGTGGACTCCGCTAGTGGATCTCTTTAAATTCTGTGAAGGGGGCGCACCTATTATAACGGGTTGTCAAGATACAGGGGCCCGAATTTTCGACGATTCACCCCGACTGCTAACTTTCAATTGTACATAACTCCTGATACAGTTATCCCATTTTACTTTTTTATGAGGGTTTTGAAAAGGTATTTTAACAAGGTTTACAATAAAAATAATCATTAAACGATAAAAAAATCATTTCACCTTGATTTTTTATTTTAAAAAACATTTTTTAGATTTTCTCCCAATGCGGCATTTTTGATATTTTGTTAATTAGGCTAGAAAAAAAGCTTCATTTTTTCTCTTGAAAAACATCCCAAAACCAAAATGGAATGGAAAGTATTGGTTGAGTTATAGAAGGTCATAAGAGCGCGGGTGCCCCGCGCCAACTAGCCACGGCGCTACTAGGCGTGCTGTAGTGACTCAGTGGTTCTAATAATTTATAAACATTATGTTTCTGCTTACGCGTACAAAAATATCATTTTTTTCTGACTTTTATGTAGCTGGAGAACAATTTAGATATTTTCTTAATTAAATTTTCAACATGGTTCCATTGTAGGAAAACGATAGTTAATAATAAAATCATAAACGATTTTGGTGGATGGTTCTGCTCATCTGTTACATGTCGAGATGGTTTTTGATAAGTCCTCTTGCTTCCCACGTTTTGGTGAGTTTTTTTAGTGTTAATCTCTTTGCCTTTAACAATTTGGGGTGCTTTTTGATGTGAGTCTCCTTGCCTCTCACGTTGTGGGGTGCTTTTTGGTGTGAGTCCCCTTGCCTCTCACAGTGTTCCTTAGAAAATGATTTTTTATTCAATACGGTACAGAGGAATGATATTTTTGTGTGCCCGGCACAGTCTTTGCAGAATCGAATCGAGTTTTAAGGTTTTCCACAGTGGCGTCATGATTTTCTTTGGAGATGAAAAATATTACCGTTTCAGTCAAGTTTTTTTAGCCCGTTGATATAGAGCAGGGCTCTCCAGAAGGCTGTCATTGATTGCAAAGACTGCCAGTGGCAGTCTAGAGCCTAGGTGAAACAGGCCCCAATAAATTTTCGTCGAACTTGTCCTTCGACTCGTCCCTAATCCTTCACAGTAAATTACAGTTTGAAATGAAAAGTATTGTAAATTCAAGTAGAAAAAATCAGACCCTTCCGTGCGAACAATAAGCAGCAACAAGCCGTGACCGTAACCCTTTCCAGGATTCCTGGAAAGCAAAGAAAAAAATGACAGAAAAACTTGGTGGCATTCATACACTTGTCGTGGCAGTCAGCACCTGCTGAAAGTGCAGATCCCTATATAGAGCTTCAGCACTCAAAATCTGATTCTGAGACTATCAAAAAGTCAGAATAAAATGGAATTTTTGTTACGCGTAAGCAAAAACATAATTTTTATCAATTATTAGAACCACTGAGTCACTACAGTACGCCTAGTAGCGCCGTGGCTAGTTGGCGCGGGGCACAAGCGCTCTTATGACCTTCTATAACTCAACCAATACTTTCCATCCCATTTTCGTTTTGGGATGCTTTTCAAGAGAAAAAATCAAGCTTTTTTTTCTAGCCTAATTAAAAAAATATCAAAAATGCCGCATTGGGACAAAATCTCAAAAATGTTTTTTTAAAATGAAAAATCAAGGTGAAATAATTTTTTTATCGTTTAAATATTATTTTTATTGTAAACCTTGTTAAAATACCTTTTCAAAATCCTGATAAAAAAGTACAATTGGATAACTGTATCAGGAGTTATGTACAATTGAATGTTAGCAGTCGGGATGAATCGTCGAAAACTCGGGCCCCTGTATCTTGACAACCCGTTGTACTAGGTGCGCCCCCTTCACAGAATTTAAAGAGGTCCACTGGCACTGCAATCTGGCGGGGTTTGAATGAGATAGGAGACAACAAAATTTTAGTCGGGGACACTTGGGAAATTTTACCCCATATTGCTGTTTGGCTACTTTATGTGGGCCAGTATGTCTAAAAGCTACCTTTGACGAAAAATTGAGTAAAAAATACTCATCTTCCCAACAATTCTCTTTCTTTCATAATGTTTAACTTTGAAAGTTATGTGATACGTAAAAACTAAAAAGGGAAGAAAAGAAAAAATAGGTTTTGTTTTTACAGAAAAAATGTTTTTTTCGCGGCTGAAATTTTTTCTTTTTCTCTTTGTGACCGTATACCTATTTTACTTTATATTTTACAGGATTTTATAGGATTAGCCCTCGGATCACATACCTATTTTTTCGACCGCGGAATTACTCATCCGATCAACTTGAAAAAATCCTCGTATATCGTTGGAATTATTCACACATTGAAAAAAATTGAAATTTTTTATATTGCTGCCTTAAAAGATAATCTCGGCCAAAATCGATGCAAGGGTCTGAGTGACCCATAATGTGCTCAGAGAGTTAATACACGAACCAGGTAGACTAACAAAAAAGAATATCTGGAATAGCTTTTTGTGATCAAACTGCGCAAAATAGAGATTCGCCGTGTTAGGAACAATGGAAAACGTATCACTGGGGGGGGGGGGGGGCAGGAATTTTTTATTCTCACAAAATTTATTTTGTATATTAGTCCTACATGAGCCCTCAGGTATAATATAAGTCATCTGTAACGGTGCTACTGACTTTTTTTTTAATTCCCTACAAAGTCCAGATTTTCCCAGACCAATAGCTACCCTCTCAATCTCGCAAATGCAAATCAATTGATTTTAATAGAATTTTTGTGCATGATTACCAGATTTAATGGGCTTATTCGTAACAACTCCTTCACGATATAGAGACACGTCCTGCTGCCGCAAGTGGTGTGGTGCATCCAGCGGATTAAGTACTCCAGCATACTGAAGATCCTTATGCAAAGGAAAAAAGTATTTTCGTAAATACTGAGGACACTCGAGATACTGCAGTATCCGCGCCAATTGCAAACAAGCGATTCTTTCTTCACCGAGAGTATTATCCTTCTTGGTTTTATTGTCTTCATTCACCGTCACGTCACCCTTGTCATCAAAAACGATAATCTCATCAACTTTGTATATACAAGCAGCTCGTGCAATTTGTCCGGCAAGGTACGTACGCAGTTCGGGAGACTGAGCATTATCCAAGATTGAACCTGGCACTGCTATACTGATAGTTGAGACAGGACTTTTACCCATCCTTATGGTTTGATTAATTTCTTCACATTCTTCCACGCTTCTGTTCACATTCCCTTGTTTTGATTTTTTTACTAACTTCTCTTCCCAACGTTTCTTTCGTTTTTCTTTATATTCTTGATTGTGTTCGTTCCAGCTTTTAGAAAGAGGTTTACTTGGCGGTACCATATTTACAAATATGATTGGTACTGTATTTAACGAAGATTGTTACTTCCAAAATCTAATTAAATTTGTTGAGCATGTTCATGGTGGACTCCCGTGACAGATGAAAGCAGTGGATGAAAGCGGAAACTCATGAGAGTGAAAGAGACGGATAGATCCATGGATAGATCTATTTGTCTCTTTCACTCTCATGAGTTCCTGCTTTCATCTGCCATGGGAGTCCATCATCAGAATGCGCTGAGTCCGCACTCCGAATTCCGATGGCGTTTTCGTTTACGAGGATTTATAGCATACGATACTTCATCTATAGGATAATCTGACGGCCATGCAGTGCTCCCAATTTTGCTCCCCAACCGCACTGCGCATGCGCCACGCCAGCAGCCTTATTGGATTGTGATGGCGCGCTTATTTGAAATGATTAAATATGCAAATCAATTTTTCACAATAAGTTATAATCATAAAGTATAAAAAAATATTATTAATGACTTCAAATTTACTTTGGTGAAGGAAGATATTCCTTTATTTGAATTTCAAATGAGTAATTTATTTGTAAAAAGTAAAATCAAATAATTATTTCACCTTGCCCTCTAAAAGCCTATTTTGTCATCTGGAAATTAATTGTCCTTATTTCCAAAATGATGATTTATTATAAAAAATTGATTTAAACATGTAATAGTTTCAAAAAAGCACGACATTTACAGCCAATGAGACTGCCGATGGACGCATGCGCAATGTAGTTGGAGAGCTGGATTGGGAGCACTGCGGCCATGCATCTTATAAATTTCATTGGTTGAGCTCCCCTTCGAGCTCAGGGGCCCTATTCTTGAAATCGTGCGACAAATATCGCATGCGAGAATTCTCGCACGATCAGATTCGTATGGGAGTTTAAAATACTCTTGTTGAGTACCGATCGAGATGAGTATGCGAGAATTATCGCATGCGACATACAAGCAGTGTTGCCGCATTTCGAAAAAGCTTCATAGCCAATAGAGAGCAAGTTTCAAAGGGAAAAGAAATAAAGTTCGCATGCGCTACATACGAATCGGGGAATTGGAACGTACTGTGTTTGTTTGTGCAACTTTGAAGAATAATGGTGGACTCCCATGGCAGATGAAAGGCATGATCTAAAGGTGCAGACTGCAGTCCCATGTGGGCAGAAAACGTCGACGTAAAGCAGAAACTCAT
>CAKNYM010019347.1:14472-25478 GCA_932195095.1 Andricus curvator
CCTTTAGGCTAGACCGTGTATTCTTCTGGTGCTTTCACACCTCTGCCTGCCTGGGACAGGCAGAATAGTTGTAAGAGTAAGAGAGATAGAGTGTATTTTTTGTCCAATTTTGCGCTCTCTATCTCTCTTACTCTTACAACTTTTCTGCCTGCCCCAGGAGGGCAGGCAGAGGTGTGGAAGCACCATTATAGTTGCTTCTTGCGAAATAAAATGGAGTTATACGAATCGGGGAATTGGACCGTACTGTGTTTGTTTGTGCAATTTTGAACACATGACATAAAGTAAAGAAAAGTTATTATTAATATAGTTAAAAGATTTGGTGACAAGTTATTAAAGCATCAAATTTAATCTTCAAAATTGGTTTCAAATTTTTTTTTGATAAAAACTGCCTAATTTCATTGGATTAAATATTAATTTAAGTTCTTTTACATTAACAATTATTGAATTAAGTTATACTTAAATACTCAAGTTTTTCGAACATAACACGTACAACGTCAAACATAACCGTATATTTCAGGGAAAACACTATATTATTCCTAATCACAACGAATTTTCGCATAAGAATTTCCATCTCGAGTGGGTAGGACCCACTCGAGATTTTCGTGCGATAATTGTCGTATGTGACATCAAATGTCACATGCAAGATGAACTCAAGAATACCATTTTCAATCTCGCACGGCTTCTCGCATGCGAGATTAGGGTCATCGATTCAAGAATAGGGCCCCTAGCGAATTGTCGTAAACGCCACGAATCTCCGATTCAGGGTTGCACGGTTATGCGTAACTCGAAGTTTCATACGTATAATACGTGAAAAAACGTAGTCCCGTGAAAAATGGCGGACTTGTAAGGTGGATGAGGGAAAAAGAGCATAATATAACCTTACTTATTTCGGAATGCATTAAGTGCGAGATTAAGTGAATTTTTTTGTTATAAAATTTTAAATATTAGTAATCAAAAGTTAGAAGAGAAAAGGGCCAAAAAATGCATTGCGAAGAACTTAAGTTTGAGCGGTTGAAAGTTGAAAATCAAGCAGTTTCAAAATGCTAAATTTGTAATAGTATTTAAAAAAAATACTAGCTACGACCATCTTCTAGCTCACATGTATGTAAATATTGTTGATCGTTCATCAATATAAATGATTATATTTAATTTTTTAAATCCTCTGACTTCGTATTTCTTTTAACTTAAGAAACATCTGCAAACCAAAAGACACCCTCTGGAAGTTCCGCCACTCGAGAGACGTAAAGTAAGTTAATTGCAATCGTATTTGACAACTCTCGATTGCACCTGGGGCTAAAAGCAAAATTTTTGCCATTTTCCCTCTTTAGAGTAAAATTTAACTCCTTCCAAAAGGAATTTGTATGTTTGCCACCTCTAATCATTTTTTAATCAATTAAGAAGCTGTAAAGCAAGTCAGTCAGTGTCTTCGGTGTATTAAAGAATTAGGTTATGTTTATTTTCGATGTAAGAGCAGTCGCCATCTTGAAAACGTAAATTACATTTTTAAAACCTAAGGTATCATGATCCAAAAAGCTATGGTCCCGCCACTTGGGGGTACGAAATACGTTCAAGCCGCGTCTCGTACAGCGACAGCCATATTGGTTACCATGACAACGCAGAGACGCTTTCCTAAGTACGATTGAAATCATTTCGCGTCATGATGTAGCACAGCGTTTCTCAAACTTAGATACTTAAATGTAGATAATAAGAATGTCGTTAATACCTCTTTTAATTCTTGAAGATACATAGTTTTATATTTAATAGAAATTGTGAATTTGAAACTATTTATCCCTAAAGGACACTTGGGGTCACTGAGAACCCATGGGCTTTCCGATTTTTTCCGATTGTCTCCTTTCTTTTTCAAGTATTTTCATCGGATAATTGAATTATCATTGAGGTTTTGGAGATATTTTTTTTGTATTTTATATTGTTTCACCATCACTCATGATTTTTTCCAGCCAAAAATATCTGGAGGTGTGTCCTTTAAGTGTTAATCAATCATTATAATGAAGAAATATATCGAACTGCAAATACGTATAATAGTTAAAATGCATGAATTAAAAGAAAGTTCTTTCACAACATGGATGTATTTTTTTGATGAATTAAATTCCATGATTTTCTTTATTGTATTCTGTTATAAGCACAAATTGAAATTTACAATTTGTCATTTTTCATGATGTAGTTAACTATTTATCTTGGATCACGGGCATAAATATCTACAAAATTAAAAGAGGGCTGTGAGAATTGCAGTAGCCTGTAAAAAGATGAATTTACAAACGAAAAGTGAATTTAAAAAAACGAGTTTTCAGCCAAATTAATTAATTTTCAACTGAAGATATAAATTTTCAAGCTCAAATGGAATAGTTATATCTTCAGTTGAAAAAATAATTTTCAACTGAAAAGAAACGAATTTTCAACCAAAGAAATTATTTTTTAATGAAAATGATGAATTTTGAACCAAAAATATGAAATTTTTGACCAAATTGTGGATTTTTCTTTCCAAAAGATGAATTTTCTATCAACAAAAAAAACTAATTTTCAACTACTCTTTTTTCAATGAGAAAATAGAATTCTTAACAAAAAATATAACAGTTAAATTTTTTACTAAACCGATAATTTTTTAATGGAAAAGATTACATTTTTATCAAAAAAGGTAAATTTTCCACACAAAATTCAATAGTTAAAGTGAATTTTTAACTAAAATGATGAATCTTCAACTATAAAAATTTAATTTTTAACCAAATACATGAATTTTAAACTAAAAATATGAATTTTCTGCCAAAAATAAAGTAGAATAATTTATAGTTAGTAAACAAAATTTTGAACTGAAAACAAAAAGAATTTCCAACCAAAGAAATACATTTTTAACCAAGAAGGTGAAATTTCAACTAATGAGAGTACTCTTTTACCAAAAAAATACGGATTTACAACTAATAGTTCCATTTTCACCGAAAACCGATACATTTTCAATGAAATAGTGTAATTTTCAACCAAGAAGAATTATATGCTATCAAAAAAGATTTTTCGACAAAAAATGGAAGTTACAATTTCCGGTTAAAAAAATTGATTCTAAATAAGAAACATCTCATTTTCAACCAGATATTTTAATTTTCAAATGAATTTCCAACCAAAAAGATGAATTAGTCACCAAGAAGATTAAATATTTTCCCACAAACTTCGAATTTTCAATAAAATACAGGAATTTTAAACCGAATATTTGAATTTTTAACATCAGAAGATAAATTATGAACCATACATGTACAAAATAATTTTCAACAAAATAATTAAACTTTTAACAAAAGAAAGTTTTTTCAACTAAAATGATGAATCATCAACCAAAGAAAAGAATTTTTAACAAAGTACTTCCACTTCCAACTAAGTAATTGAATTTTCTACCAAAAAAGATGAATTCTCAACGAAAAACGTGATGTTTTATATTTTGACCAAAAAGGATTTTAATTTTATACCAAAAATAGTTGAATTCAACCAGAAAAGAAAAATTTTCTACAAAATAGTTTGAATCCTCAAGCAAAACAGATTAATTTTTAACTAAATAGTTGCGATTTTTAACCATGATGATAAAATTAATTTCAACTTCAATTTGTCGAAAATTCCCTAACTCGTTAGGTTAGTCGGGTTAGTCAGTTTACCTGACCTGTAGCAACTCTGTAATTTAAAAAAGGTATATGTTTTGTTCACTCTAGAATGTTTTTGACAAAATACATGTATTAATTATGATATATATTTGTTTAAACAATAAGTGCTTAATAAGCCTATTCTCGAGAGCATTTGCTCATGAAAGTCATACAAAATTTTAATTATAAAAGTATATTTAGTATTGTATTCTTCATATTTTACTGTGTTTGCTATTATAATATTATACAAAAAGTACATTCAATGATAAAAATTATAGTGAAACTTGCAGCACTTTCTTTGAAAAGCATTTTTAATAGTAATTAATACGAATCATTATAATTATTAATTTTTAATTACAATAATTGTAATTGATTTATGTATCATAATTAATTATTGTATTTGTAATTAATAATTATTGAGATATTTAGGATTGTGTTCTTCATATTTTTACTATGTTTGCTATTACAATAATTATACAACAATTATAATGATGATTACAATAATTATAATTGGTTTATTTGCCGTAATTAATTCTTCTATTTGTAATTAATAATTATCAATTCATTATTTCATTTATAACTATCCAGTATTAATTGATTATTTTGTTTGTTCTTATTAACTAATAAATAATTATTCATTATTCATTAGAATTTGTAATAATATAGATAATAAAATCCTTACTTTAGCCGACTCTGCACAACTAGTACAAATTATTCATAATGATTTCTGTAATAAAAAGTACAATACAAGAAAATTTTTAAACTCTCTTTGTTCTTTCCAAAATCGATAGTGTGAATAGTATGGGATTATAATTCTTCAAATATGTTGCAAAGAAGCACTTCAAATTTTTTAATAGCACGCTCTTTTACATTTTATACTGTTTATAAATATGAGTCATATGTTCCTGATTTTTATTTTAGCTTTATACGATTATTTATAAGACTGTTTTCGACTTTTTTCTGCAATTAACACATGCAGCGTTGAGCCTGCTTTAAACTTCCCGCTTGACGTCCTTTTAAAAATGGAGGTCGCTGTACGAATTCCTACGGGCCATTTGATTGGTTCACTTTTTTTTAGATGCGCGTGGCGAGACCATAGCTTTTTGGATCATGCTAAGGTATATTACGCACCATGATCCAATCATGGCTTGCCACGAATGAAAACTTGAGAGCAGACCCCTGGCACTTTCATGGTGGCCTGTATTATAAAAGTTGGCTGAAAGGTGGATCACGGCCACCAGGCGAAATCGTGGCGCTGATTACCTATAGGGCCGACTTTCTTTAAAATACATGGCAAAAATGCAAATATTTATGTTTTTTTAAAATCTGAACCGCTTTTTCGCATTTTTTTAATGGAAAAAAGAAGTTAAATGTTTTTGGCATATACTAGTATAAAATATATAACGAAAAAAGTGAAATATATTAAGTTTCTAAGTGATTAAATGTGTGAAAGCAATACGAAAAATTTTTCCAAGATAATACATTTAATATAATAAATTTAAACAAACTAATAACAATAAAATTGTTATTAATTAAATAATTAATTAATTTAGGAACTTTAGTATCACGATTTTAAATTAAAAGGTTTTTTGCGTCGTAAAAATTCATGTACCTAATTTAATATTAAAACATTTTATTTTAAAACAGTATAAAGTAACTTACCAAATTATTTTGCAATTATAAAAATGGCAATAATCAAGAGGTATGTATATGAGATTAATAAAAAGGCAATTTTTAAATTAAAAAAGTATCATTCTTATAAATCTTATATGTAATATAACATTTCAATAAATAAAATGAATGCAACAAGCATTTCAAAAAATTATAACTTTCTGCCGCTTTCTGTAAAACACAACAGTAATAATATGTAATTTTATGTACAAAAAAACGTTTATATTTTCTTTAGATTAGTTAAATTCTTCAAATTAGTTAAATTTTCAACAATTAAATTAGTTAAATTTTCAAAATGTTTTTCAGGCTTTTTGTATCGTCCCAATGGAGTATTGGTACGGCTCCTTCTCGAAGTCGCGGCCTTTTATACGGAGTCTACAAAAAATAGTTTATTAAAATTTATTTATTCAATATTAAAATGTTGTTAATAATAAAAAAAATATTTTTACCACAAATAATTATAGCACGTTCTCAAATTTAAATAATTGCCAATATAAAATAGTATGCCAAGAGAATATGATGAATTATTGATACTCATATACAAATTATTTGCATTATTTTTTAAAATTTTACAAATTGTAAATAGAAAATATATTTTTTGGAGCTAAAGATATTATTATTTAGTTCTTTAAATTATTTTTTTAAACTATTAATTTTATTCCACGAATTCATGATTAAACTCTGGTGGAATTTGTATTTCAAAGTACATAATAAAAAAAAAAAGCAATATATACACAAAGGAAAATAAATACGATAATTAAATTCATACAATAACGTACCGTTCCTGAAACAGTACCGCCAGGACCAGTAATTGTTCTTTCGCGGATGATGTCACTTTCTGCAAAATGTCTCTCACAAACCGCTTGACCTTCTTTGACTCTAATGTCATCTCTCAAAATTGCTTTTTGCCATTTTTTGATTGACACTTTGTCTTTTGGCACATAAAAAAACCGTTGAGTTTGCTCCTCCGAACTCCGTTTCTTTTTGTAACCAGAATCACAGTTCACTGCTAAACACTTCACCATGTTTAATGTTTTTTCAATTAATTATATATCACTGATCATTTTCAGCAAAAAAAAAAAAACGAAAAAAGGACTAATAAACTACCAGAAAATATAATAAAACTTCGAATGTTGACAATTTTGCCATGTATTTTCAAGAAAGCCGGCCCTATAGGTAATCAGCGCTACGCTCGGGCAATTTGAGTACTAATGCGCAGGGCAGTCAAATGTGTGCCCATTTTTAGCTTTGAGTGCCAGGGAGCTGCTTGAGAGCAAGATCGTGCACATGTGCACTGGCGGTTGCCATGTCAACAATGTCAACACGCGTTGGAAGTTTCGAACTTGTGTTTTGAACATTTCTGTGCTGCCAATTTAGAAAAATAAAATTGTGTATGTGAATGTTCCAATAAAATTTAAAGAGTATATATTTGAATTTTAAGGAGTGCATAATAAATTATTATAATAATGCTATTGCAGTACTTACACTTTCTAGATCCTTTTCGTATTTTTGATGCAATTTTCCTTCTCGTTTTTGTTTCAGGAACGTGATATACACCAAACAAAATAAAAACACAATCGAACATAACCTACATATGCATCGAGATGTCCAAATATAACATAGGACAGTGGGTGTAACACGTGAATGCGAAAACAGCTCTGCACATGTGCACGACCTTGCTCTCAAGTTTTCATTCGTGGCAAGCATTAACGAATTCTTGGACGTCGCTTGTCCCACCTCTGCTCACTAAACACATAGGGTGATCCCACTCCTTACTATTCCTTCGTGGTTTGGAGCAGGCCTGCCCAGATAGGGGAAAACTGCTCAATTGCCACATGTTCGAGTTAATTCCACCACCACTTCCCTCTTCTCAGGTCCAGAGGCTTGGGGGGTGATCGCTCTCGTGAAGTAGAATGAGTAGAGGTCGGTAGTAGTGTTAAATTCCCATCTGGCAAATGAGCATTTTTCCCCTATCTGGACAGGCTAGTTTGGAGCACGAGCGGATCTGTCTACAACCCGAACGGGATCTTTTCCTCCGGTCAGCTACCTTCGCCTCGTTTCGGCTCATTTCGGAAGTTTCGTGTGTATGACCTCTGAGCAACTTATTTGGCGCGGTTTTTGAATTAAAAAAACTGGATTTTAGTACTGTATTGGGAGTTTTTTCAACTCATGTAAATGAAACATAATTCAATTTTTTTTTGGTGTACTTTTTATCAATTTTTTTATTGCACACTATAGTTTTTAAATATATTTCGCACATTTTATAAATATACATATTTTATAAACTATATATATACAGGGTGTCCCAGACTCAAGTGTCCGGACTTATATGGTCGTATAAAAATAAAAAGAATAAATCTAAAATTCCTTTTCCAAAAATCAGTTGAAGTTTTAGTTTTTGAGTTATTAAATATTTAAGATGGACCAATCAGGAGCGCGGTATAAACAGTCCTGCGTACGTGAGCATGATTCCAATGTAGTGTAGTGACTGCTGTTCTCCCCTCGCTAACTCCACCTCAGCGCTCGCTTCAATAACACTGCGTTGAAATCCCGCTCACGTACGCACGACTGTTTATACCGCGCTCCTGATTGGTCCAGCATAATTATTTAATAACTCAAAAACTTCAACTGATTTTTGGAGAAGGAATTTTCGATTTATTTATTTTTATTTTTATATACTTATATAAATCCGGACACTTGAGTACACACCCTGTATACAGGGTGTCCCAGACTCAAGTGTCCGGACTTATATGGTCGTGTAAAAATAAAAAGAATAAATCTAAAATTCCTTTTCTAAATATCAGTTGAAGTGTTAGTTTTTGGGTTATAAAATATTTAGGCTGGTCCAATCAGAAGCGCCGTATATTAGTCGTGTGTGAGTGAGCGGGATTCCAACGTAGAGTTCTCCCGTCGGTAACCCCACCTATGCGCTCGCTTCGATAACACTGCGTTGGAATGCCGCTCACGCACACACGACTGTTTATACGGCGCTTCTGATTGGTTCAGCTTAAATATTTTATAACTAAAAAACTAAAACTTCAACTCTGCAACAATATAGTTAAGTATTAGTATATTATTCTCTAAATATTGTTGAAATATCAAGAAATATCGAAAAGTCATGATCGATTTTTGAAGAAAATTTAAATATTTTTTTTAATAATAACAATTTTAAACAAATAATTTACTTTTTAAGTAAATACTTTTTTTTTTAGTAAATACTTGAATCCGTTCAAAACTATCTAGGAAACATGATGCAGCTCGATTGTCTACTTATTAAAACTAAATAAAAAGGTTTCTGCCTTTTTCCAAAGATTTGTGAACTGAAAATACAAATTTTAATTTTTAGTTGATTACTGTAGGTAGGGTTTTCTTCTGTATGAAGAGATGCAGGTAGAAGAAAAATCGATATATTTTTATACAGTTTTTAAAATGCGTACATTAGGCAATTTCAAACTAGAAGTGTGTGAAATTTAAAAAATATAACATTTAAACCTTTAGAATCGAAAAACTGTGAATAACTGTATATTAACGGTTTTCAAACCGTAACTACTTACAATTTAACAATATATAAATTTAAACATTTTATCTTGAAAATGTTTCAAACCGAATAATATCAAATTAAAATTTTCGCAATTAGAAAATATCAAATTTAAACCTTTCAAAACGCAACTAATTGAAACTTACAAATATTTGACTGTAAGAGAAAATTTTTCTACGCTTTTTCAGTTTTAAATTAAATATGGGTTAAGAAATATAGACAGTCTGGGACAGTTATAAAATGGTGAAAAACAATTGGGCGCCAATATAACGGGTCCCTCTGGGTTTTTCCTCAGTCCGTCTGCAGTGGAATAATCTGCATCGCAAATATTATGTTCAAATAACACGCTTAAATAGGTGTAAGTTTAATAATCTGTTCAGAGTTAGTTTAGTGTATAGATTAAAATTCAAGATATCTATAGGGTCCAAGAAACCAAGTTTGTCTATATACTATGCTGTTCTAAATGCAAAAATTAGTTAAAATATTGTCATCAATTTCTGTTTTTATTCTTCAAAACTAAAATTGAAAAAATGTTAACGGTCTTTGTAAAATAGAGGGAATAAAAATTTTTTTTTGCATCTTGTAGAGGACGTTTGATTGGGCTTTTTTGCATACTGTCTGAAAAATTATAATATTGAACTAATATCAATTAATATTACTTGAAATAATATTGCATGAAATATTATTACCTAAGTTCTCTATTCCAAATTCAAGAACGCATAAATGCGATCAAGATAGTTTCACTCTTCTTTTTTAGCCATACTTTACTTTGTATGTGTACAAAATTTAATTTCGTCGAATAATTCAATCGATTTCTAATTCTTCATTTAAAAAGAGAATAATTATTTACTTTCTACTTACTTTGAAAACAGATTTGAAGATGATGACTTCTCTGGCACAGATTCTTCTTCCGATGAATGAAACAATTTGATATGTTTCATTACAGTTTTACGAGTAGAAAACTGCTTCTCGCATATTTCACATCCACATGTTTTCTTTCTCGTCTCTGGTACGTATAATATTGTGCACATTTTTAAGATCTCGAAATTAAGTTAAATTTATTGGAAGAAGTAACAGCACAGGCTTGACACTCTTCCATGTTTGCATTTAAACGAACACAACTTGACTATGAAAGCGCATGAGCGAACGAAACTTCCCAAATGAGCCGAAATGAGGCGAAGATAGCCGACCGGAGGAAAAGATCCCGTTCGGGTTGTACACAGATCCGCTCGTGGTTTGGAGCAGCCCACGAAGGAATTGGGAACCGAACTCATGGCGCTGCGATCGCAAGATGGCGGAGGCAGACGGGAGGTTTTGAATATCAACATAGTGTTATGTGTGAACAAAACCTTTAATAATTTAAAAAATGAAGCTCTCCCTTGGTGAAATTTGTGTTTTCGCGAATTCTTCGTCAACGAAGAGAAATGTTATCGAAGACGAACGTGTTTTAAACGCTGGACATATTATTTATTGTGGGAAAAATTCGGTGACCGATTTGTTTGCTCTTGTAGCATATTGTATGCAAACCTCGGGTTTAAAAAACAATCCTCACGAAATAAAAGGTGAAATTGCTTTAAATGGCAAAATATTAAAAATGGAATGCAGTTTGAAAGCTGGTCTAAGTGAACAGTGCAAGTATATCGTTGCAGTTTCGATTTATTGTAGCAAGTGAGTTGCTTATTTCAATACGACGTGGGTTTGTTTACGTACATATTATAATATAAATGATCTTGAATTATTATTTCTTTTTTCCCCAGAATATACATTATAAGATTTAATTGCTAATCAGAAGTTATATAACTAATGGGTTGAAATTAAATCTTAAATAAATCTTTCAGAATTTGAGGTTAGCTGTCATCAAGTAAAAATAAGATAAGATTTCTTGCATGCACATTGCAAATTGCTTTTTAATGAACAACCCGATAAAAAGGCTGGCATGAAAAAGCATTGAGAATTTGGAATAATTAAAAATGCCGTTTCTGTCCTTTGTTTTAGAATCCTTGATTAGGTAGGAAAAATAATAAAATTCAAATCGCTTTCAAAGCCGTTCTAAGCTGCCAAACGTAACCTCAAATAAATTATAATTACAATTTTCGTTTAAAGCATTAGAAGGCGTGATATGTGTCACCGTTGGGGTGGTGGCTAATCAGTGCTAAAGAGGG
>CAKNYM010019358.1:3468-19383 GCA_932195095.1 Andricus curvator
ATTATATATTATATTATTATATTATATATTTATATTATATATTATTATATATATTATTATATTATTATTATTATATAATATAATATATATTATAATAAGCAGCCCCTGATTAATTTAAAGAACTTATCAATATTGATACAAAGTCAGTTTTTCATAACTAAATTAAAACAAATTAATAGAACAGTATTCTAACAGACTTGCAGAAAATTATCTTTAAAATTAGCCCAAAAACAATAAAAAAATGACTAGTTCGGAATGTATTGATATTTTCCGGAAACATTAACATTTGACGTTTTTTCAAGCAACTTCTAATCAAATTAACATATACTGGCTTTCATGTATGCCCATAAAACGGGTACTTTTATCACCTTTCATGCAATAATTGAGACAAAATCTACAGTTTATTATTATTAAAACTAGGGTGCTTGTTCAACCTATTGGAAAATAGATGTCCAGAAACTTTTGCACGACATTATATATAAGAGAAAATCAATTTTTATACTCCTACATGTGCGTGAGTTATTATTTGCTTTATGTAAGATTTCAATTTCAGTTAAAGTTTACCGAAGATGTTTACATATAAATCTGTCTTGGGTCGTAGTTCAGGACGCACGTCATGTTTTATTTTTTTTATTTTGGCGTATCAAGTCGGTGTCATTTTGACTTTTGCATACCGTCGACACATTTGAAGCCAAGACATTCCCGATGACAGCTGCGCAGAGTATTCCATACTCACCCTGAGCACGTAGGACACATACTATCTAGTTATCTAACTCATGCGGCAACGACGTACATCCAAAAGCACAATGCAGCACTAAGAGTGCTTTATTACCATCTCTGTCACTATTACGGCATTAGCCCTGATACCGCTCCGCTCTCAGGGATTTGCGACGGTTATGCTCGGAATAATCTGTTAAGGTAGTCGTCCTGAACATCTGAGGTCGCTCCGTGTCCTCAGGGTGCACTAGGCTTTTGCCGGATTGTTGTACTGCGTCCTTCACAGACTGTAGCCACCTATATCACTGTCGTAAGACGTGGTCACAGCTGCAACGTTACCGCAATTATATACAGGGTGTCCAAAAAGTCCCGGGACGGCTAAATATTTCCTCAGGTAAGATATTTTTCAGGGCGGTCAAGGTCATTCTTGAAGGAACTTTCAACAAGGAATTCCATGGTGACCTTTATTTTGATCTTGGCCATGACCTTCACTGTCATTTCAAGGTCAAATTGATTTTTTTAAATGGGAACCTCTATTTTTGACCCCGGGAACTGAGATAGCGGAAAATTTTACGTCCAGATATGACCTTGACAAATCGAAAATTTTACCTGGAAAGGTCAGGGCAAGGTCAAACAACGTGCAGCATAAATATGCTGGTGCAATAAATGCATGCTGGTCGAGTCATCCTGCTGTACGTTGTTTGACCTTGCCCTGACCTTTCCAGGTCAAATTTTCGACTTGTCAAGGTCATATATGGACGTAAAATTTTCCGCTCTCTCAGTTCCCGGGGTCAAAAATAGAGGTTCCCTTTTTAAAAAATCAATTTGACTTTGAAATGACCGTGAAGGTCAAGATCAAAATAAAGGTCACCATTGAATTCCTTGTTCAAAGTTCCTTCAAGAATGATCTTGACCGCCCTGAAAAATACCTTACCTGAGGAAATATTTAGCCGTCCCGGGCACTTTTTGGACACCCGGTATATAAAAAAAAAGGTTTAGACAACCACTGCGGGGTCCCACTGCGAGCAACTGCCATCAAAGATGACACCGGCTCCCAGTAAAATCGCAGTAAATCACACCTATGGCCTCGTCTCATGACTCTGAGATGGCATGTATATATATATTTCATTCCCCACGAGAGAGCCAGATTTTATCTCTAAAAAAGCGTCCAGAGGTGTAAAAGGCAAACTCCAAACTACACCTAACACCTAATTTTGCGACTACTACAACATCGTCGAAAGAGATTTTGAACAACGTAATTAATACATAACATCTATATCTCATCAGGCACTTGACTTAGTCCGCGGCTGATGATTGACAACTGTCTTCACTAAAAAAAAGTTAAACAAATAATATATAATAATTGTAATAACTAATATAATTCAATATTCTTTTGTGTCCACCAGTGTACGTAGAATGTGATAAGGGGAAAAAATTATCGATAGTCTGGTCTATCTAAAAGCTCATTTATTGAGCTATATATCCAAACATATACAAATAAAAATAAACATATAAAAATCGTTTCGCTTGATTCGGAAACAAGCATAACCAGTTTCATAACATTTTTTGCTGTCCATAGTATACTGTTAGGACTCTTGTCTATAACAAAGGAACCTGAACATTCAGAGTTTGACTGCTCAATGAAATCTTTTCTTGAAGGATTATCCACCTCGTCATACATAGCGTTCAGTTCCGCCGGCGACACTCTGTAATACCACGAATCCCTAAGGCAATTCTGGATGGGACCGAATTCCCGCATGATATCCCACACTAGAATACTATTTGGTGTAACCTCGCTTGCTATACCATAGCAAACTCTCTAGTTATACCGTCCAGTCCCAGGTGTGTATTGACCGTCAGCCCACGGTCGGGCCAACCGTCGGACGGTTGGTCCAACTTTGTGCGCGACTGGTCGGGCCAAGCAGCTAAATGATAACGGTCAACCGCCTTTGGCTTCTGAACGTCGGCCCGACATTTGGTCCCATATATGGGCCATCTATTAAGATGATGTCGGCCCAACCTTGGACAACAGTGCGGGGCCGACTTTGATTTTTGAAGGTTCGTACTACACAGGTGGAAATACACCACTGGCGTAGTACTGGCCCAGTACATATTGCCGGAGTCCCAGTACTGACTACATATGGTCCGAATAATATTTATAATTACAAAAGTTTAAATTTCAAAATTTTTGTTTAATTTTAACACCCACTATTGCTATGCTCTAAAGATATAACAAAATAGGTATTTAAAAAATAAATAATAATTGATTGCGAGTATTTTGACTATAAATGTTACTGGTCCTGCTTAGAATGAATAAATATATTACATTTTTAAACATTATATTACAAGTAAAATTTCTAACGCTACGGGGTTTCGACCCTACACCTATACCTGAATCTATCGCCTAGCATTCGGGAGTCTTACCCATTACTCTATACATAAAGAATTGAAAGTCAATGAAAAAACGATCCTCCTAAGCTACAGCTCAAAGCAGTTAAAAAAATTTGTCAACAATTTTTTCTCATTAATTTTTGTATTATTATGCGACATCATGTAGATGTAAAATAAATTAACTGTTAACAGGAATATAAATTAAATAATTTTTAAATAAATAATTTAAACCGATAACAGGGTTTCGTAGCCCCGGGCTGAAACCCTTAAATTTTTGCAAAAAAATTTTTTTTAACAAATTTTTGTTCAAACCTTTTTCTTCAAACAATTTTGTTTCCAAAATGTTTATTTAAAAAAAATTCTGGTCAAAAATTATCATTATTATTACACATCTAAGTACTCAAAAATTATAAGAAAAATATTGAAAATTGTTTCTTTTTTTTCAAATTAGACACAGCCTATTTTCCTCCTGTTAGACTTTAAATGCTTGGGGGGAATTCTCAAAACAGAATGAAAAAGAAACCGAAAAAATGCAAAATAGCAGTTTTCTAAGGAATTAATACTACTAACGGTATTTCTTGTGTTTTTTCAAAATGAATTATTTTTAATCGATAAATGACGAGTTTCCAAGTATTTTGTTAATAATTTACAATTGTTTAAACAATTATTATTCGTTTAAAAAATATATTTCTCTCTGTAAGTCGTGGAAAATTATTATTTTCGAGATATACATTCCAGAGAATAATAACTTGTTACAATTTGAGGGAGAAAAGATTGTTTAAACAAATCAAAAATTGTTTAAATAATGAACAATTATGTAAAAAACAAAACATATTCTTCGAGAGAGACTAATTTTTCTTGTAATATTTTTTTTCGCGTTTTAGACCATTTTATAACGTTGGATAATGACAGAAAATGTACATTTTTCTGAACTTGTGGCTAACCGACTGCTGTATCCAGAGTTGGACCGACCGCAATCGTGCAGTCGTACCGACCAATCTGCCACAGTTCATCCGATGGTCTGCCCAATGTTGGGCCAGAATTGGGCGGACTGTCGGCTTTTCGCCCGCTGCCGACGTCAGTTGCCAATGTCGGTGAGGCCATGGCAGCTTGAAAACACCTTAGTCGGCCCAAATCTGGTTACCGTAGATCGGTTACCAAAGCAGGGCCGACTTTGGGCCGATGGTCAAGCTCTGGCATCCGACCGAATTTCGCACCTGGGGTTCTATCTGGAAGGACAACGTGACCTACGAGTATAGCAGTGACGACCTCGTACCATTAGCTACGCGCATCATTTTTGTTGTCGGATGTATCATCTTACGTCGTGTTTTGGACCTTAACCGTTACCCAAAAGTCTCTTTCAAAAATTATGAAGATGATCCCCCCGCCCAAACAATAAGTGCGATTACTTCCTCCGACCCGAATTTGATTTTCGCGAGCGCTCGTGTGGCCTTGTCTTCTAACTGTATATTCACGCACAACGCAATGTCTTCGACAGTTGGATTAGGTTGTAAGTATGCAATCCCGAGCGTCTTCTTCTGTATCACACTACCGAAGGTTGAATGGAGTGATTCGTATTAAAATAAGGTAAATCCGAGTACATGATCTGATTTGGAGAATTCACTTTTATGGATAAATTGACCGCCGCGAACGTCGACAATATTATTAAAAGTTTTAGGGGCTATAATTGAGCGGTTGGGTGTAATAACGCTGTACTTGCGTTTTTAAAAGGCACTTATTTTTCCTTTGTTTTATGCACGACTACATGAAAAACAAATGAAGAACAAGTAACTTCTGAAAATTCAAGAACAGCGTTATCACACCCAACCGGTCAATCCAAATCAATAGTCTCGGAGTAGAAGGCGTTTCTTTGTTTACTCCACGTGCGCTCTCATTTGCCCCGGAAGGAATTATTGAACAACTCAATCAATAAATCGCTTTAGATAAGGAAAAACATCTTGTCACTCCTTTCTGTATTACGCATATACACTTTAAAAAATCTGGTTGAAAATTACATTCGACAATTAGGCATTTTCACTTCATAGTCAGCTAACTTCACTTCGTTAACTGCTGAGGGGAAAACAATGGATCAAATGCATGGGATTCGCTCCATTTTTGCCTTATTTTGTTAATATCTTCGTAAAAACTAATTTTTTCGATATAAATGTATTTGAAAAATAGTATCTATTTTTTAACAACTATTTAATGAAATAATAACATGGCAATTATTATTATTTATTACGAAGATATAACATAAATAAAGTTTTGTACCATGCATTTGGTCCATTGCTTTCCCCTCAGTACTCAACGAAGTGAAGTTGGCTGGTGGTTGAAGTGAAAATACCTAATGTAGCCGGTTTACTGTGGTTGCCGTGGTGATTCTACAAAGTGACTGTGAAGTTGCATCGATTACCGTTTGAATATTACCAAACTTGTAGCAATTTCACAGAAGAAGTGTAATATTACCACGAGAATCATGGGACAGAAGGATACCACTGCTTGCCGCGGTAAAATTCAACCGCAGTGTAACCGTTACTGAAATGTACTGTTACAAGATTCGGATAAATTCACTAGGTATAAATTAATACTCTTCACAACGGAAGTGTCATAAAAACAGAAAGACGAAAAATTTACTAGAATGTAGTAATTCCGGCCATTCTGACGTTCAATATGTGGCATTCGAGAGAAAGTTATTCGCGTCATATGTGCGTATATATTATCATAGCGGTCGGACGCGCTGGCGTTTTCTAATTATTTTTAATTGTTAAAAGATTTAACGGTAACTATTTATACGTTTAGCCATGATTCGTTTACGATAAATTTCATGTTTGAAATATACATATATAATGAAGTTTGAAGGTCGAGCCATATCTTTGCTCGAGTGTTCAGTTTAACTTCTAGTTTGAATCAGGCTGGCTGAAATCTAAATTAATGAAATTCACATGCGTTATACAGGGTGATCCTGAACTCATCATATTCCTTGTACATACACATTCTTTGTACAAAAATGAATAAAAAACTACTGTGAAAAAATGTTGTACGATGAATAACTTTTAAACCATTGAGAGTTGTAAAGAACCAATGGGAGCTCGCTATTTTCGCGTGTACATAAGCATCTTGCGCGAACTCTAGAACGTGAGGCACTTCAAGTCAGTAATTCTATTCGCAAGAGACAAACAATTTCGAAACAACGTGAAGTTCTCCCTACTGAAAGAGCCTACGTAGTGAACTACATTGGAACCTATGTGGGAACCCATATGGGATCCTTTTTTGAATTCCTGTCTCAAATGACGATCTGAGATAGGAATATAGGATGGGAATCTATATCGGTTCATATAAGAACCCATGTGGAAACCCACAAAATATTTCCTTTCCTATCTCGGATCGTAATTTGAGACAGGAATTCAAGAAAGGATACCATATGGGTTCCCACATAGGTTCCCATGTAGTTTACTATGTAGACTTTTTCAGTAGGGCTCAAAACATATCACTCTCACTTGTTCATTGATTCCCTCGATTCAAATTCTATAGTTCGCGCAAGATGCTCATGTACGCGCGGAAAAAGCGACCTCCCATTGGTTCTTCATAACTCTCAATAGTTTAAGAACTATTGATCGTACAACATTTTGTCACAGTAGTTTTTTGTTCAGTTTTGTACAAGGAATGTGTAAGTACAAAGAATATGATGAGTTCAGGATCACCCTGTATAAAAAAATGTATAGGTGTTCCTAGATTTTTGTATTTTGTAAATGATAAACGAATTGTGAGGTTATGTTCCTTATGAATGTTTTTCAATTTTACACTGTGAGTTGACGTTTCAACTAAAGGTTGAATTTCAGCCATCCTGAAATTTAGGTTATGGTAATTTTGCTGTCTGCGCGTAAATTTTACTGTGTCGCATTATTTTTACAACGTTTCGATAAAATTACCACGGTAATCAGTGGCATTTTTATGTCCCATGATCGCCGTGGTAATTTTTAACAAGATTTTTTACAGTGTACATGTCATCTGAACGCGATGCTTCCATAAGTTTCGATATGGATGCATACATTTTTGAAAAATTGAAAAATATTTATAACTTTGGTGCCTATAGTAAATAAAAGCAAAGGATGCTATCTCTTCTAGTAATAAAGCTGGAAAGACCTGCATTTTTGAAGTTATATTTATAAGAATTTCAAAACATCGGGATCTCAAAAGTTTGCGGTGAAAATTTTGTATTTACTTTAAATCTTTGTTGACAGGTTATAATAAAGAAATCAAACTTCGCTTATGAGCATTTTTTGGAGGAGGTATTTAGTTTTCAAGAATGTTTTTTCAATTATATCTAATTATAACTATAATAAAAATAGTGATAAGTGAGATCAAGAAAGTCACTTTGATTTTTGTCTTTTCAATGTTACGTAATAACATTTGCCTATCAGTGCTTGTAAAAATTCTGTAAAGGTAAATATAATTTCTAAGAAACATTTTTAGATGCTGAAAACATTATTTATTTTAGTTATTGTTCACAATATAAAAAATAAATATAAATAAATACAAGAATGTTAGATTACAAAATTATCGAAATATTTTGAAAACAATCTTTGTAACTCTTTTATTTGAAAAATAAAAAAAGCTTTTCTGTGACCGTGCGAAATTTAGTTTCGGGGACTTATAAAAAGAAATAGACCTGATCTCTGACTGCTTTTGAGGTTTATGACCTAATAAATAAAAACAGATTAAAGAAAAATTTATACTTATATTTCTTTACATTTTTTTGATGACATTAGCCTTTTGAAATAAAGATATCCTGCAAATTTCATGCGGCAAAAAGCATTTTTGTGGCTGATAGAACTCGCAATTACTTCATATAAAAGATTGTAAACAATGACTGCATTATCGTTTCTGTTTCTGCAATAATTTGTTATGTAACCTCGATGAAATAATACATTTTTACGATATTTCAGTTTTCAAATACTTTCAAACATTTTTCGACTTACTCCGCGGCAATTACATCTCTTCGTATTGGCATCTGTCATTCATTTCAAGATCCATATCTTCAGGACTATGAACGTTATCGTCAATTTCATCATCATCGTTTTCACTTTCTCTTTACCACTACCATTTCCAATGTTTGTAACAAGTGGTCCTATTGAGTTAACGATTTCATGTTGGCCACTGTTTCCTTCATCACTGTGTCCAATAAATACGTCTTTAAATAACGATACTGCTTCGACATTTCAAGAAGGTCATCTTTTTTTCTTCTCCTGGAGAGATGTACCATCACTTGGAGCTGGAACAACGCACTAAAGAAGTAATTTAATGATGGCACTTTTTCGTGAAGCTTACTGCAAATCCAACGATGTAAGGTATTGCGTTTGATCCAAAACAGCTATAGAATTGTCAAGTACCATAGTTAGGACATGCCGAAACCGTTCTTCAAAATGCTCTTCGTTAATCTCGTCGTGATACACAGCCGAGCCTTTCTTCCCTATTAAGCATTTCATGCAGTCTCAAGGAATCCATTTTCATTGCCTACTCGATTGCCTATATGTATATGCAAAATGATAAATCTTTTGCCAGCACCAGGAGTTATAAAGACGCCACGACAATTCTTGATTCTTTAAAGGTAGTGGATGCTCTGCCTGTACCGGCAAAAAACTTCAGTGTTGGTGCCAGCAAAAAAGTTCTCTGTTGGTACCAGTAAAAAGCATATTTTAAGGGTGGAGTCTAGTCTGCCGGCGCAGAAAATCTAGAAAATAAGCGATTATTTGTTTAAATTACAAGATTTTTTTAGTATAAATATAAAATATAAAAAAAGGCTCATGGTAAAAAATCATTTTTTACAAAAATATTAAAAAATGAAGTTTCGTCCTATGTGTCTAATGCTACTGATTGCCCCTTGGAAACGGCTATCTTGAACAGTTGACGTCACAGACTAAAATACATTGGGAAAGGCTAGGGGTAAAACTAAAAGTATTTATGTGAATTATCACAGAAGACGAATCCCAGAGACATTGGAAAAGTTTAGGGGTTTGAACTACACTAGAGTACCTCTATAGTAGCCGTCTCGGGGGTACCCTTAATCAACAAAGACACTAACTCGGGAATCTACAAACCGTTCTTCTTCTCCTTCTTGCTTGTGGCTTCTTATAGCGCCGAACCGTAAACATCGCAACTCCGTTGACCTTACAAACGCCTCCCTCTCGTCCCCTTGGACCGCCTTGTCCCTTATAGAGGGAACTACTATAGAGGGACTCTGGTGTACATTTTTTTGTGACTTGTCACAGGGGCGTCTTTCCGCCACCCACGATACGTTGAAAAGCAGTAGGGGTTTGACCAACATTGTTTCTAAGACCAGTCACAGGGGTGCCTCCCCGTCCCGCACAAGTCCTTGGAAAGCGTTAGTGGTTTGAACAACATTATTTCTTTGACCACCATGCTGGATCTTTTTCTTTCCACACCCTATCCATCGTGTCTACTTAGCCCTATCTCTTTGTATTCCTGACTCTATCCCTTGCAGTCACAACTGTCTATGTTTTTCTACCCCTGACTCTATCCCTGGTGTTCACAACTCCCTATATTTGTCTATCACTGACTCTATCCCTTGTCGTCACATGGGCCTATCTTTTTCCATCTATTGTTGTTCACAAATGCCTATCTTTTCTATCCCTTGTGGTCAAACTGCCTATCTCTTTCCATCTATGATTCTATCCCTTGTAGCTAGAATATACCTGCTCTAAAATCGACTTTGATAGTGACGCAGCAAGAGTCCAAGAAGTTCGTCTGATTCGCGGCGCGGAAGACTGGCAGCCTTCAAGCTCGTCCAGCTGAGAGTCAATTTTCCGACGCTTCAGCTTCGCTTTCCGCGCTTTCTGATCCGTTGGTCCCAATAATCCCCTCTTCGTTAATTGATTGTGCGCGCAATTATCGATCGATATAATTTGCATATATTCGCATTTTCATAGCTTTTTGAATCTTCTGATTTCTGTGACGTAATTTTGTGACGTTGCCATTCCAATCGTTTCCCGCGTTAATGTAAATTATACTATGAGTTTTCTAAGGACATATAACCACTTGTTTCAGTGCCCCCCTAAACGAATTAATTTCTTCGTCGACCTTATATTTGTTAATCATCTGTATGCCAAATATGAAGGAAAAGAAATTGTTTCCCAGTGTTTGTCCATAAAGGATTTCATCATTTGCTGCTTCTTCCGGGCATTGAATTCCTTTCTTTTTATTATTTACTTTCAGCGCTTCCTTGGCCTCATCGCTTCTGTCTTGAATGAACTGTCGCATATCGTCTATAAGATTTCTTTCTCGTCGTAAATCAGCTTGTTTCTTCATATCCTGGAGCTTACTCTTGGCTATATCCACGACCTCTATTTTCAGTATGATTGGCTCGTTGCTTTGAACTTTTAATTTTTCCCCGGGCCTCTTGCCTAAAGCGAATCCTGGTGTTTGTATTATTTGCCATTTTATTGTTGTTCCCGGATTCTTAATATTTGTTCGTTCATTTATGGCTTCATCGGATATGTTTTCAGGCTTAGTGCGCGTGTTGTATTTGAAAAGGCTATTGTTTAGTAATCTCCCTTACACCTGTGTTGCAATACTTTTACACAAGATTGCGGCCTGATCCGCCATCTTGAAAGTGGATTTTGTACAAAAAATTAAAAAAAATTCTATCTTTTCGCATTTTCATTTTGTTTAGTTAATAACGTTAAACTTCAGCGAAGTTTTCCTTCGATTACAATCTCACTTTTTATCTGATTGTACAAACTAATTTTCGTTTTCCGATTATTCAGCCGCGATTATCTCAGAGTATGGACTGATCATGTTTGACCGAACGCTTTTGACTGTCTATTCATATTCGAAATTCGCGTGTGCTGACAATCCCTACTTACTCGATGATTGCTATCTTATTGCTTAGTTGAATCTACTCTTCTCATATTCGTAAACAGTTCCATGATACAGAACAATAATTAAACTTTTCGCTTCTAGTAACATATTTAAACTTTTTGATTCTCGTAAAATGGTTAAACTTTTCGCTTTTACTAATTATTAAATAATTTTTTCATGAACATACGTGTAATTGTGGTATTTTTTATATTTCTATTCAATCTGTTTAACTATATTCAGATTTTTGTCATTCCTGTTGTTTTAATTCTTATTCTATTCTCTTCTTTAGATATTTTATTTTATTTTTTGTCCTAATTTTTGTTTGTTTGTTTTCTTTTTTTTCTTTCTTTTGACATATGCATAATATTTTACAATCTTAAATTATGCTACTTGTACCCTTATTTCTATCTAATCTGCCATCGCACGACCGATCCATTTGTTCAAATTATTAAATAGGTCAACCAGTCATGAATTGTCACTTTAATTCTTAACTATTAGATTTAATCTCAAACTGTATTTCCTTTGAGATACTTTACGGGTATTTAGCTTTTTATATTCATTCTTCTTGACATGTTATGCCGATCCATTTTCCTCGTTCCGTGGTATGTACTTTTTTAGGTCCTGTGTGTGGTACATACCTTTTTCGCCCTCTTCCCGGGTCCCACAGGACATACGTTCCTGGTACAACTCCCTTCTTTATTTCAAAAGGTCCATCTTAGAATTGTATGAATTTCGCGATTATTTTTTTCTTTATCGGAAATTCTTAACATTTTCAAGAATACTTGATCATCAACCTTTAATTTAGTTAGTTTGTGATTCTTGTTAAATCTATCAGAACTCTTCTTTCCTTTCTTGATAATGTTTTCGTAGGTCAGCTTGATCTGTCTCTCATACCCTAATTGGGGTATCATGGGTGGTACCTTTAACCAATTTTCCCGTGTGCGTTTTGGTTTCTGGATAAGCTGGATTTCCACTGGTGTGAACTCTGTTGTTTCGTGGTGAGTTTCATTTATACAACTTTCTATTGTTTTTATCCAACTCCACCATGCATTATGCCTATTTTTGATCAGCATCCTGAAGAATTTGGATAACTCCCGATGGATTCTTTCCACAATGTTGCTCTGTGGGTGACGAATAGACGAGAATGCATGGAGAGAGAGAAGACAGCAGGGGAAGAGAGAATAAGAGAGACATGGTTTAATGGGAACTATGTGTGGATTATGCCAAAGGCGAGAGCGCAATATTTGTGTGAGAAAGGAGAGAAAGGAAGTCAGGAGCTTATAGCGAGGATGAGATGTGGTTGCATGGAGGGTTTCAATAGGTTCTGGCTCGCTAGGGAAAAGAGGATGTGTGAACTATGTGGGAAGGGGGAGGCACGAGTGGAGCACTGGTTGGAGGAGTGCGTGGAGGTGGAAAGGAGTGGGATAAGCATGGAGGTATTGATGCATGAAAGGGGGGACAAAAGGGCAGT
Organism: Andricus curvator; assembly: GCA_932195095.1. NCBI lineage: Eukaryota > Metazoa > Arthropoda > Insecta > Hymenoptera > Cynipidae > Andricus > Andricus curvator. The sequence continues at coordinate 15,926 of CAKNYM010019358.1, forward strand.
AGCATGGGTGAAGGGAGTATTGGGTAAGATGGAGAAGAAGAGAAGGAAGGAGGAAGAGGAATGGAGAAGGAAAGATTGTAAATAGAGGAGGAAGTAAATATAAGTAATTGTAAATATTGTAAATAGTAGATAAGTATTAGGTATTAGTCGCGGAGGCAGAGTTTGGTAATGCGAGGCAAGCAAGAAAGTAGGGACATGCGAGCGAGGCGAGGCGAAGCGAGGAAGGCAATGCGATAAGAGCGAGCGGCGTTAGATATAAGGTGTGGAAGGATGTTAGTTTTAAGGGTTAGTTGTAAGAAAATTCTGTAAAAAATGGAAGTGTAAGCAAGTCAATTTTTTAAGGCCAGCAGGCTAAAAAATAAACGTTTATCATACTGGTTGTATCCCTTCTTCCTTTACTTTATTTAACCAGCGGTCCGCAGTGAATTGGGTCCCATGGTCTGTCACAATCTTTTGTGGCTTTCCATATTTAGGGATGTAATCAATAAAGATCTTGTTAATGGTGCTTTTCTTCGTGCTTCTCCGCATTTAATATAAACGTACAAATTTGCTGAATGCATCGATGATTGATAACACGTATTTGAAACCTCCTTTCGACGCGGATAGTGGTCCATAAAAATGGATGGATAGGATTTCTCCAGGTTTCTTGGGAGCGTAGTTCCTCATTTCTGCGTAGCATGTTTGATTTTTGAATTAATTTTTTGGCAGGAATCACAGCTTTCTAGCATTTTTCTAATTACCTTGGAAAAATGTGGGTAGTAAAAGTATTCATTAAGCATTCGATATACTCTCTGTGCACTAGGACGAAGTGAAAATGATCAAATTAGTCGAATTGTTTGAGCTGAGCGAACAAAATTTGTGGGTTAACATCCGAAAAAAGTAAAACAAAAATTTTAATCGGTTAATATCATCTGTTCTCTTTTTTGATTTGAAAATTCAAATTTTCGAAAATTCAAAAAAATGTCCCTATTACTTCGAAAATTATGGCGATTTCATTACTGGACATTTATCCAAATTCCTATTTATTTAATTATCTTCATTTTTTAGAAGCTGGATCGCCTCGTTTGTCCAAAGGTAGAGGTTTTTTCACATGATTTTGTCCCAGATTTGCCTCTATCGCACGGCATTCGACCAAATCTGAGCTTGCGCGTTTCCCGAATCATCGCGGCTACATGTGAATTTAACATCTTCTGAATCTCGTTCAAAACTACGAGTTTGTCTATTTGTGTTCTTTCGCGGATTTTCCGTTTGTTGATTTTGTCTACTCATATTATCGCTGCTATTATTCTGTTCCAGATATCCATTCGACGGATTTACATTATTGGAACTATTGCTTTCTCTTCTATAAACGCCATTTTCTACAGTACTATTCAAGTATTTTAGATCAGCATATCTTCTACCGATATTATTTGAAATGTTGGCGTCGTTCGACCAATCATTCTTTTTTCCCCCCAATTTCGTAATTGATCGCCGGATCTATTAAATCCTATTTCTCTATCGTTATAACCACGGTTATATCGATCATCATATCCACGGCCATGATAGCTTTGACCTATACTGTTGTAGTTTTCTCGATATTGTCTAATATCAAAACCCGGATTGCGATCGCCAAAATTTCCTTGTTTTTGATCATTTCGATTGCGACTGCATTGATAATCTCGATCTTCATATCCACGGCTATTATTTTTGAAAATATGTTCTTGAAAAAATCGATTATTTTGATTGAAGTTATCCTGACGTCATCCATAATAGAAATTTTATCTCCTGCGATCATCCCTAAAACTAGGGTTCTGATTTCCATAAAAATTTCCGCGATTTTGCATTCTATGATTCCCACGATAATGATAGTTGTTTTGATTATTTCCACGATAATCCTGATTTCTACTATAATATTTTCATGTTACTTATCAAAAATGCTGCTCTAACCTCCTCAGTAAAATGCCTAGATAAGCTACTTCGAATTTCAGACTCAAATAGTGATGAAATAAGGTTCATAATTTGTTCATAATTTGCGTTGTTCATAATTTTAATGGCATATTCTGATCTAGTTAGTTTTCCTTCTCCTATAAAATCCATATTGAAGGTCCTTGATGATTTTGAATTTAATGTTATCATTTTAGAATTTCTTTATTTTTTACGGAAAGTGAATTAATCATCATCTCTATCTTGACACCAGATTCCACCACTCTTTGGCCTTTCCTTCTAAACATGATCTTATTAAAATGGGAAAATCGCGCCTGCTTACATCTACGGCCCTGAGATACTGTTCAAAATCTAGCAAAAATACCATCGGTTTTTCACGCGTATAGCTTGAAAATGTAGGTATCAGATAATGTTTCAGCCACGGAGCTTTGATGTTTGTGGCACCTATGCCTCAATCAATACGAGCTTCTAATGTGTAACCTTTTCTTCAATATCAATGAACTTCACACGTCTCCTTGCGAATTTGATCGCGTTGCTCGATTTTCTTATTCAGTGTTATCGCAAATAAATCAATTTGCTCTTTCGTTTCTAACTGATCCTTTATGTATAATTCGCTATTTATTTTACAAGCTGCGGTCACTTTATTATGGTTATCGACTATTTGCGTAATCTCAGTTTGCAATTTTTGAATACTAGATATAATTTGATCGATTTCTAAATCATCATGACTTGTTTCGATTTCCGATAGATTTAAATCTTCCCTATTTAACAATGAATCAGTCGCACAAATTAATTTTTGTGTATTCGATCTAGCATGATCATATAAACTTTGTTTATCTTCATTTATTTTTGATGAGTACTCTCTACCTGACTGATTCGATATATCTTCAAATTGATTCGTTGTATTTAACACGTTTGCTAAAATCGCTTTAGATAATTTAATTAAAGCTGGTTGAACCTCCTTAGGATTTTCGTCACCCTTATTATTTTTATCATCTATTTTAATTAATTTATCTAAACTTTTAATTAATTTTATTTACCAGTTTATTGTCCCTGGTCGTAAAGATTTTAATTTACTTTCTGTTAAATTAAATTCTCGGTTTAATTATTCAATTTTATCTTAAAATTTTATCTTGGCATTTCAATTATTATTAGTAAATAATAATTATGCAATTGATCTTAAATTATAAATAATTATTTCAATAGCTTCACTTGAAAGATTATCGTGAGTTAAACCGTTTTAATATTAATGACCTAGAGTCTTACTTGTCATATCATTTTTCATTTCAAATTTAAGGCCAAGTGAGCGTAACCTCAAAATTTTTTTTCACATTTTTTTCAAAACCAACTTACGTTTACACGAAACGCGATATCAAGTTGAAAATTTGGGAAACTAAATATGAAGCACTAAGAAACGCGGGTCTGGTCCTAGAAAAAAGCAAAACAAAATTTTTTACAAAAAAATGTTTTTTAATAATTATAAAATTTTAGGACCAGACCCGCGTTTCTTAGTGCTTCATATTTAGTTTCCCAAA
>CAKNYM010019360.1:3458-49352 GCA_932195095.1 Andricus curvator
TATGTTTTTAAATCCTGCAAAATTAAAAAAATGTTCTTAAAATCTTCCAGATTCTTTTTGAACATATTTCCTCAAAAGCAGAATTTTTAATAAAAATAAAAATGTTTAAAGTATATAAATCAGTGCATAATTGAACACGGATAATTGTGTATAAAAAAAGTTATCAGGTTCTGAGAAATGTAAGGGAGAAAGTTTTTTTCTTGCTCGAGGAGCGCGTTTTTTCAATTTTGGACGATAATAAAAAAATTCAATTTTCAATTTAAAAAAAGTAAGGATTCACTTTTTACCTATCGATATGCTAAATCGGTACAAAAAAAGTTGGATTAAAAAATGAGATAATGGAGGGGGATTTTTTTTCGTTCCGGGGGCAAGTTTTCTCAAATTTGGACGGTGATAAAAAATCCAATTTTCAATTGATAAAAAAGTTAGAATTAACTTTCCGCTCAAAGCCTTTTCAGCCATCAAATTTTTAGAATTAAAGTTCCCCGTGCAACTTGAAATAAATATTTTTATTTCGAAAAAATAGCTCCTGATTTTCGGACTTGCGATGGCCTTAAAAATATTATAAAAATATTATTTCCATCACTCTACGATAAATATTTTTTCATAATAAAATAAAATATTTTCCAAAATAAAATTATTATTACCTCCTATAGAAAATAAATTTATTCTAATACTTTTTGGGATTTAAATGTCGCGCCTTTCAGATTTAGTTCCGTCCTACAACCCGCACGCTGTCCACCTACCTCGGCGAAAGCACAACTAAAACTTCTGATAACGGCAGCCCGTGCGGTCTATGCAACCGCACGGCCACACTCAACGGTTAATGATGTAATTTCTCTGAAAAGAAATTTTGCGTGGTTTGAGTTGAAATTGAAAGTCAACATATGTTCGCATTACTTCGGAATTCTTTATTGACGTGCCCTTATTTCGCTATGTATTCTCATTACAATATTTTAATCCAGTTTACAGAATGCTTTTGCGGTGTCAATCTTACATGCCAAACGTGCGCTGCTCAAATTATTTTTTTTATCCTTGTCAAGTTTGTATAGTTCTTGATTTGTGTGCACTTTTCGTCGAAGTGAAACCATTTCGCGATTTCAGCAGCGCACATTCAAAGTTAAATAGTTTCTAAAGGAAAAAAAAGCAATCTTACGTTTTTTTAATGGATTAACTAACGGTACCGTTCTTTTGCTTATCGCGCAGTGCTCTAGAAATTGTAATAATGTCAATAGAAAAAATTGCGTTGCAACTTATTTTTTCACACTAATGAATAGTTCCTAAATACACTCAACGATAAAAAGGCAATGCACGTTGATTTTGCAATAATATAGATAAATTATCGCTCTTTACTTTAACCACGTTACTATATCAATCAACACAATTAAAATTTTGTTCATAACAATAATGTAAAATTGATAAAATTGTTAAGAATGGTGTAGGACAGACATGCCCAACTCGGGAAAATTCCCTGCGAGAACACATGTTTCGCGTCCCCTACTCTTTCTCCTAGAGAGCGAGAGAGGTGGTAGACGCATGCGCGTGGTAGACGCATGCGCGTGGTAGACGCGTACGTCACAGAGTAGAGATTCTCCCACGCGTCTACCACCTCTATCGCTCTCTAGGAGAAAGAGTAGGGGACGCGGAACATGTGTTCTCGCAGGGAATTTCCCCGAGATGGGCATGTCTGGTCTAGGAAGACATTCGATAACTATTAAAGTTATATTTAAATACAGTTGTAAAATAAGACTGTAATTTTTTTGTTCATTTTAAGATATGTGAGAGAAACAGAGTCTCTTATTCTCAATAGTAGAAAAAGAAGAGCATTTGGAGAGAATTCGATTTCGTCTTCAGTGAATGATGCAATGTAATTATCTTTACCGTTGAGGGAACACACTTTATGTCTAATATTACAAAAGTCACACAAGCGTTTCAAACGAAGTAGAACACACTTATGCTCGGATAATATGTAGCTAAAAATGTACAAATTAATTAATCCATTAATTAATAATAACGTGTGGGGCAGATATTTCGAAACGGCTGTAACTTTAGATCGTGCAGTCACCGTATATTACAATATTCCGCGACCCCCATTCACCCCCTTGAAACCGACCTTTTCAACACTCAACTAGACATTTTTAAAATTAATTTTACGTCTTTTTTCAAATATAAGGCTCCCACGGCAGTCTCACGAATTTCAGTTCTTTGTGACAGAAGGACGCGGTCATGTGTCCTGTAAACAAATGAAAATTGAGTTTCTCGAGGAGAAGACCGCATCCAAAATTTCTAAATATATAAGCTGAATATCTCATTAAATTTAATGCATTCTTCTACGCAACATTGAATAAGAGCAATCAAATTGAGATTCAGACATTTACAAGTGCGTAAAAATCTTGAGAATGAGATGATCGAAGCATTCAGTGCATAATTTTAATTTGTTGAGCAAATGAAGCTCTAAGATCAATGATCCCTCGAAGAAAAATGACGGAAACATTTTTGTTATTCAGTTCAGCTTGTAGAAGAAAAATTTTCACAGTGAAGCTCTTTATGTTGTCTTTTAATTCAGTCATCTTTCGCGAGGATTCACTCTTTAAAAAGTTGGTGACTTTACAACACTTTACGATAGAAAATGTAATGTAAAATTACAATGGAAGTGTACAAACATAAATTTTTTACAGTGATTCTTTTTTATTGCTGTCATACGTCAGTTTAAAGAGGGAATACACTATGGATATATCGACTATGATTGATCGACGTCGCATGTTACTTCATTCATGCATGTAAAAATATTTAGAATATCTAGGAACAGAGAACAAAACAAAACTGATTTCAATTTTTAACGTTATTATAGTGTTTTTACAAAGTCTAGCTGCCTTCCTAATGTAAATCTAAATGATAGATACAGATCACAACTTGACTACAGTAATCCTACACTTTAATATCAAGAGAAATCATCTTTAGATCGATATAAACAACATTAACTCTAATATTATATCAGTCCAAAATTCAGCTAGAAAACCAGTCGTAAAAAAGTATACATGTTTTTTACCGCTTGATCACATTCTAAGCTTTTATCCACAAAATCAATTGATTAATTTACTACTTATCCGTATAACGTACATATAATAAAAAGTGTAAATTAAAAGACTCTTAAGAACCATTTGAAAGGATAAATATAATCACGGTAGAAATAAATAAGAATTACATACTGAAATTATCAATAAAAAAGCCATACATCACTAGTTAACAGTCGCTTAATTTACTTTTTAAGAAACTACATTTTTATCCCATTTATGCTTCAATATGAAAGCTCTAAATCATGTGGGTATACTTCCGAAAAGGTCACTCGAGAATATTGACTTGATACATTGACTTGATATATTAAAAGTTCCAGAAGAATTTTCGCCCAGATTGATATAAATATCTGTGTATCTCATCAAAACACATATTTTTTGTATTTAGACTTTTTCTCTAAAATTAATATTTTCCGAGGAAAACGAGAAAAAGTATATTATGCACCAAGGGGGGAAAGCGAGACCTTTTCCAGCCGTTTTTTTAACCTAGGGATGATTTCTGCTCATATAGAGTAATTCTCGAAACTTTAATCAGAATTTGCCTTTAACTCATGCTGAGAAATTCACTCTCGCAAGTAATCACCTATTTTGCGCACTTGTATCACAAACAGCTATTTTGTCATTTTTTCGAAAAATATCGATTTTTGAGGAAAATTGTACATACAAAAAATATGTGTTTCGATTAGACCTGCAACCTTTTTGCAAAAAAAATCTTTTGGGACTTTTAGCTGTGATGCAAAAGGGACCCCTGTGCCAAGCATCTTCCTGTGTGACCTTTTCGATACCCAATGATCACCTGTACTGAATTTGCAAATTTTTCGATTAATCAAATAAGCAATAAAGGATTTGAAGCAGAAAAAGCAGGGAATGCGATCAAGCAGACATTAGTTTATTATCGATTTCTGGGGACAATGAAAACCAGACTTCTCGGGGGTCGCAGAATGTACGAAAGCAGGAGTTAGGCAGAGCAGTCGTGGACAAAATGTCCCAGTCCAAACGCGTACATATTTGATTTCATCGCAAAGTCGAAAAATAGAAATCCAAATTTTAATTTTAGTGTATAAAAGTTGTTGCCTCTGCGCTTTAATCTCTACCTCTGCCGTGTCCCTACTTCAACAAGAAAAGCGTCTGCGAACAGCTCTTTTGTAAAATATATTAATTACTTCGCATTATATTGTTCAGAGCTTTTTTTTTAATAATATTATAATGTGCTTTCATCCAAAATTACAGCGTAGGTAGTTAGCGATGTTTTTTTATTTCTTCAAACAATGTTTTCTTTCATTCATTCGTCACATTCGATTGAGCCTCGCAAGCCACTTTTTACATGTACACGCATACGTATACACTTTCGTTCAGGGAAATCCTCTAAGGATAACTATATTTATTTACTCCTTATATTATGCTCGAAATGACGAATTAAATAATAGTCGCTATTTACCTCCTGTTGCGCAATGAAGGGGGTAAGTCTAGGGTTTCTCGCCCGGCCGATTCGATGGTCCCAGCTCTTTATCTTTATATACTCTTAACTCGCTTACATTAAGTCATTATTTTATTTTACTAATATTTATGTGCAAGATGTGAATCTCCTGCACTTTTGCACGCCTCGCGCGCATTTTTATGTTTTTTTATGGCTCCGGACATTTTTATTTATAAATTGCCAGAATGCCTTTCGCGTGAAGCGTGCAGAATAAATACATTTAAAATAATCTTGCTCACTCCCTTCTCCCTTTCTTAAATATCCTACAACCAGAGCAGGTACTGTATTATGTAATTTTAAGTGTACGTGTATTGTGTATGTGTTTACCTGTGCACTGTAAAAATGTTTTTTCATTTTACAACACTTCACAATATGTAATGTAAAATTACAATCGAGATTGTAAAGTGAAATCACAATATTTGTAAGGGAATTCTTTGAGATTACAATACGAGTATTGTAAAGTTGAAAGTTGCGCGCATGCGCCGCTGTGTAGTGGCGCCAGATTCGATTGCGAAATTACAATACATCATGTATTTTAAAATTACATTGCATTTTGGTAATAAACTTCCATTATTGTGTTGGAAGTTCACAACAGAAATTTTTTAGTGTGCATATGAGCTTGTATTAAGCACAAGTGTGTCGCGTGAGTCTTTCGGCAACCGCTAACATTCACTGCGATGAGAAAGAGAACACAATGTTGGTATTTTGTTTTGCACCTTTTCAGGTTCGGATTCATAATCGTAAACGAGTTACTTATAAATCACAATGTAAAGACATATATATGTCATCTTCCTAGTTTGTAAAAAGGAAAGATTACTAAATTTCCTATTGGAGCGACTCTCTCCAAAATATAAACAATTAGTCTAATATAAGTGAATACGATGGTGTAAAACGTTAATAGCAATTATCAATTTAAAGAGTTTATGGAATAGCTGTTAACATCTCTATGTTAAAATTCAACAGTTAATTGAGAAAAAAAGATAATCAGTTGATTAAGATTACAGAGACTTTACAAGATATTTACAAACAATTTTATTTTTAGTCAAACGAAACAATGAATTTTACCATTAGGGAGTTCTTGACTATATACATAACGTATACTACGTACTGTTACGTGTATGAAAACGAACCGCCATTTATCTCACGGAACTTAAATCTGATTTCCCGTTTGTCCTCTCATTTAATTTAGTTTTTAGGTTTATCTCAAAAGTGGAATCGCTACATGATATTAACAAAAAACGGACAACAAATTTTATATCTTTTAATACCTAATAATTTTTGGAAGATGTTCTTCTACAAATTTCAAAATTTTACTATTCATTTGGACAAATGATTTTTTTTCAAGAACGAGAAACAAAACTAATCGTTAAATTTCATAATGTATGGTAGTAAATGAAACGGACAATAAATTTTTTATCTTTTAATACTGAATATTTTTTGGAAGATGTTATTTCCATGTTTATGTCCGAGTTTTTAAACCGTAATTACAAATTCCGAAATTTTACGATTAGTTCAGCTAAGTGATTTCTTTTCTCGTTATTAAAAAACGAACAACAACATTTATATCTTTCAATATTAAGTCGATTTTGGATGAGGTTTCAGATTTGCTTACAGCAGCGATTCGCTAAACTTTTGAGAAGATTGTTGACTTAAATTTAGTCGAACACAACCGATTGCATCACGATCTTATCCAGATTCCTTCTTTTATCATTCATTTTCGTTCGAAGGTAATCCGAGGGACCATCGCGAAGGCCGTAACAATATAAATAACGTTTTACGAATATGTATCGTAATCTTAAAGATGCACAGGAGACGACCATCTTCGATAACTACGTGATCAATGGATTATTGGAGAGTTTGAAAGAATGTGAAGGTGATAGATTTTTTATTAAGAAAAAACGGGCATGTATAAAAAGACAAGGAGATTTTTACGTAGTCTTCGTGAACGGTCACCTCCTATATTATCCGTCAACTTTCGTTTATTTATATATTATAAAATTTAACTGCAAATTGCGATAATAACTCCTAGTTGCAATGTGTGTGTTATCATACATTCCATGTATTTTCTTCGCGCGCGTACGTGCGACCGCTAGTGTCGTGTACTTTCTACAGGTAAATGAACTCTATTTATTTAATCGTTAATCAATAAGGTAATAATATTCACGTCGTTTTTTCCATTGTTAACGTATCAGTTCGCAGCACTCCTGTATCTACACAACGTTAATCCCTAGCTAATTTTCTTTTTGTACGTACGTGCAAACATTACTTCCAGTATTTATTTCCGACCGTTTTCCGTTTTTCGTTAGAATGAGGATGAGGATATTTACGTATGTAGTTTTCTTGAGAGATTATAGTCGCGTGCGACTCGTTTTCTGGCTAGTTCAATAAACTCGACGCTAATTTCTAGCGAATTCATTACAAGCACTTTTTTCGTCTTGGCATTTAAGTGGGCACACAAGTCTTAAGGTTGTCCCATACACGTCTTTTGACGGTGGTTTCGACGTCTTTAGAATGCCTCGGTGTAAAGGTGGAGTTCGAATGCGACCATCAATAATTGAAGATGACCTGAAGGAACAGTCATGTGGCCATGTAAAGCAGCTAATAAGCCCGGCTTAATTAACTTTCAATCGTCTATATTTATGATTTGTTGATCTGACAATAACAATAAACAAACTGATACTCTTCTCAAGAAACTTGCGAGAGTCGTTTCAGTCGCTGCATTCGAAGTCAACCTTAAGGTCCTCTAGACGTCTATTGCCGGACATCTTGAGAACCTTTGAAAGACATGAAAAGATCCAAAGAATGTCTTAAAGACAGAAAGTCACAGGACATAGAGGAACATTCTAATGACTTCTTTAGAATGTCCCGGTGCCCACGGGGAAAAGAAAAGAGCAGTTAGTAGAAACCATCTTGATTAAAATTCGGGAAGAAACTATCAGATGTTCTTAAATATCACAGCGGTGTAGAAAGTCTGAGAAATCGCTCTTGTTCGTAGCACGTTGCAAATGAGATTAATTTCTAAAACAGTATTTTCGAGTATAATAAAATCAAAAATGTGAATGAAGAAATGCACTAGTGGGTTCCAAAAAAAGATGCCAGTTTCTTGCGAGTATTACGCTTCATTATAAATCTCATAGTCTTACACAGTAAAAAACAAGAACAATAAAAATCGCACAAAAGTATCGTTCGGTAAAACATTCGTGTTCGTAGAGTAAAAATCGGGTGGACGAATTTTCGGTTGCATTGCGCAGAAAACGAATCGAAGCGTTTTCGCAAGTAGGGTTCGCAGGAAGTAATATTTACGTATTAAAAAGCGCATAGGGAGTGCGTTAAACAAAACATTATTCCACTTTTTAATTAAGACTAACTACATATACGAGCGGTCCTGGGACAAAATCGTTTTAACGCTTTTACCACCTGACCCTTTTGAAAGGTAGAAACCTGGTTACGCCGCTATAATCGGCTATAATTTGCCAGTAATTTCAGTGATCGCGAGCATTAAAATCTAAAGTACAATCACTAATTGACGCTCGCAATCAATGAAGTTTCTCAAACAATATTACTCTGCTCAGTAGCTTTCGCACATTTTTTGTACTTGTACCTCCACTGGTTTGTACGCACGGTTAATGGAATCGGAATAATCAGGTTTCTTAAATCAAGCTTATTAATTTCATCGTTCTGAGACCGACCTAGCGTGATTTATAAACATATTAGTCAATAATATAATCTTTATGTATGTATCATAACAACCGATAGCTCATCTATATATATATCTTATATTTATATTATAATTCTATATATAGTATATATAATTCTATATATATATAATATATGCACATACATATATATAGATATATATATCTTTCATAGGTATATACTTTATGTTGCTTTTATGTATACTTTATATATACTTTATATAACAATATTATGTTTATTTAAGGCCCAATACGTTCATTACGAAGAAAATAATCTGAAACAAACCAAAAAAAATAAGGAATTAGTTATATTTTTTATTGCAGTCATATAAATGAGATGTACCGTAACACGGGACTATGCGGAACATGGGACACATTGCCCTGCAGTCCACTTTCAACCAGAGAAAGACATATAATTCGCGAAATTCAAGATTTCGTTAGCACCCCTTTCCCCCTTTGTTGACCCGCTTAGCCCCGTCTCATGGTAATGATGGTAGTAACGTATTATCAATATACATACCTTGACAGAGCAAGGCCCCGGGTCACTCGCGTTCAGCGTCCTCTGTCAGCGTTGGGTCGCCCTGCGCTGTATCATTTGTTCAGCTGTCGCTGCTGAACAGCTCTTTGTGGAGGGCCGGAAATTCGAGACGAGGTTGCTGCCGTTTAAATTGCGCTAAGGCGGCCATATGCATCTCCGAGAGTTCCCTTAATTCGGGCATTTTCCCGAGCATTGCGTCACACACCGTAACATCACCCTTGATTGGCGACATATGACTTACCTCCAACTCGGCTCTTAACGCTCGTACAACCATATCATAGAGGTTCTTGATTTCCCGTATTGCCTTCAATCCTTGCCGTTCTGAAAAAAATCGCAACATATTAGAAAGAATCCCAATTTGTTGAGCATGAAGAAATAGTATTACTATTTCACTAGTAAAATGGCATCAAGTAATTGTAAATTCCTGATAATAAAATAATAGGCATCAAAGAAAAACTAGAACTCGACAGTCATGACAATGACATAGAAACCCATCATCAGATGAAAGTCAATTTGACAAAGATAGATTCGAATGTACCTCTATGTCTTGTGACTTGTCGCCTTTCAGACATCCTTTGGGTCTTTTCATGTTGGTTATTAACAATGCCGGAATTATTGTATTAGATAATAACATTTGATTAGGAAATACATACCAGGATTAACTAAGACGGCAGTACTGTAGAGCGCAAGTTCTACGTCTGTTAGTTTTAGATCCGCCACACTCCTGGCGACTTCAAAGACCTTAGCAACTAACTTCTGTTCCTGTGGATCAGTCGTATAAAACGCATCTTCACCCAGCATTATGTCACCGTACAGAACGGTATTACGTTGCAGGTCGAGGCACTTGCTCATGCGCAACACCGCCAACTCGAATGCACCTGTTCAATTAAGAATGTGATGAGTATCAAAGTCGAAAATACGTCTAATATAGAAGAGATCATTGGTTTTTTAATACTTGAGAAAACTTCAGAGTATAACTATTTCATGAAATTTGAAATATAGTTGAACATATTACTTACTGGCTTTAAGAAGAACGATCTGATCATCCTGTCCGAATTTCATGAAACCTGGAACCATCTTTGCAAACTCGATAATGTGCTGGATAGCCGTAGTTAATTTCTGAGCACTTTCTAGCCAAAGTTCCTCGTGGGTCATATTTTTGTGGAACATCAACTTGTGCATATCAGGAGATCTGCGGAAGGCTTCCTGAATCAGTTCCGTAGTGCTGTACCACGATCTTGTATACGCATCCGTTATCGTTTTTATGAGTATTGCGTTAATTTGTGCTGGATCTGTGAAAATCGTAAGCAAATTGTCAATTTTAGCGTTGGAAAATACACCAAGCACATGTACACGAGTAGAAAAAAAGTGCGCTTGCAGATGAAATGAAATTGAAATGAAATGCTTCTTGTAGCGATTTTAGCGAATTTTCATGCAAAGATATGGAATATCGAATATCGACGCGATGAAGCCCCAAAGAGAGTGAAACTTGAAGGTGGGAAAAGTGATTGAATCACGCATCATGCCTTTTACATAAAGTTTGAAAGTTTGATAACTAAAGTGGGTCAAGTTCAAGAACCAAAGAAGAAGGGGGTTTAAGTTTCCGCGTCCGTAAAGACACGATGCCGCCTGGTCGTGTAACATCATGCCGGCGGCATCATGCTATAGTAGAAAATGTCCAGCTACGACAGACATGCACATGCAAAGGGGGGACAACAAACATAGGCGCACATCTCGCATGGGACGTACTGGGGACTTCGTCGTCCTCTGGAGGATTGTTGACCCTCTGCTGTTGGCTGCTTAGAAAGGTCGTCGAGTCAACCATAGAGGTGTAGGAACCATGACCGAGGCTGGCCATCTCGACTGTGGTTTCTTGTTTGACAGCCACGATTCCTCCACCGCTTAAAGAACCACCACCTGCGCCACTAACAGTACCTCCACCCCCTCCACCGTTACCCCCTCCATTACCAGTTCCACCACCGCTACCACCACTTCCTGTACCGCTTCCGGTCGTCGAAGCAGACAGAGATTTTCCTATTTTTTTAAAAAAACATAATAAAAAAAAGTCCCACCTATTGGGATGATTTCAGAATCGAACGACTGAGAACTTGCATGAATATTTTACAATTCCTATTTTACAATTCCAAAATCTGAATCTTTAAAAACTATCTTTGGAATTTCTAACAAATCCCACAGATAACATCAACAGGTTTTCTTCAAATTTCTTCTAATGTCAGAGAATTCTTCAGTGCTACTGTTTTACAGGTCGAAGAGATAAAATAAATTCAACCTTATGTATTCATATCAGTTTATAAACTTGCTTCTAAATGTTTCAGACCCTATCAAGCCGTTATGAAGTGAATAGGAAAGAATGTCTGCTCGTTAGATTGCAATTGCCTTCCATGGGATATCGTACGATTCTTCATGCAGGAATTTATGTTTATACAAATCATGCAAGGACTCAACGAATTTCGATGTATTTCATGTATTGTCAATGTAAGCGTAAGTAAAAGCCACATAAACAATCTTATAAGCGTATTACATATACTCATAAGGTTATTTGTTATGTTTTAAAAAGGATTGGTTCCTTAGAAAATGGATTCATTAAGGACGATAAATGAAACTGATTTCCAGGTGTGCAGTAGGGGTCGATCTACTATACGCAGTTACTGCTGTTCTAATTTTTAGTTCAATAATTTATCATTTATTACATAGAAAAAACAAAAGATAAAATGTTTTGCAGATCTTATAAATCTTCTATGAAATAACTTAGACTATTGTAAACGAACTACAACTTATTTTACACCACTTCGTTTCATGTAAAGTTTAACAAGGAAGGTTATTTTTTCTTGCATTGAATCTTTCACCTGGAATCAATGCAAATTTATCTTTTGCTTTTTCCGTGTCGATTGAAGAATAGTTTGTGTATAGGCTATGGCCACATTACCAGATAAGAAAGGTGTTTCTGACTCGCATTATATATCCCGTTGAGATATTAAGTAAGAATCACAAGTTTATGAGCGTTTTTTAAAATCAGGAATCAGTAAGTCGACATTACAATAGGAAACAGAAGAAAGAGAGTTCTTGTAAAAATTAATTGGCATCGAGCCTGCACTTAGTATCAGATGAAGATGCAATTAAGTAGCTTGTGTATCGTTAACCTCATAAACTTCACTTCAGATTACTTTGAGCCAGTACTCACCAGAGGTAACCACGTTGGGAATTACTCCAGCCGCATTGATAGAAGGAGTATCTGGTGCGACCGAATCGACTTGAGTCTGTGTTGGTCGAGGATCGTAGGCCGTCGTGCTGTCGACATAGTCTGCACTAAGCTCATAACTGGACATCGGTCCATAACCATAACCCGAATTGCCGGTACCAGGACCAGGGGAGGCGTATTCGCTGCCACCATAAGCGTAACTGAAAATATAAAAGTATACACAATTAAAAGAATCGCGCCCTTCGGCCTAAAATGATATTCAAATCGTACATTTGTTCAGATGTCTGTTAAGAAATAATAACTACAGGAATATTGCGGTTAATGATAAGAACGCGCAATATCCTGCGGAATGAAGACTTAACTTCAAACATCGTGACAACCTTGAAGAAGGTGATAAAGAGATATAATTTTTTTCTTAAATAGTCGGCAAGAGAGAATGGCAAAATGTAGCAATCTTTTGTGCTATGCACTTAAAATGATGATACTTTAGAACTGGCTTGTTCCTATGATGAGGATAGTGGTTAGGAGTGATAGTGGATCTGGTGATCAACGAACCTGCCGTTCTTCAGAAATACTGACCCGCCATTGTAGGAGTGATGTTGATCTGAACTGCTGGGCGTTTGATGCTCAAAGACGCTGCTATCTGGAGCTGTCTCTGATGCTGCCCTCATCTGCGCCCTGTGGAATCTAACCTCGTCTTCGACCTTCTCCCTCTGCTTCTTCGACATTCGACCGAATTTCACAGCTGAAATAGTTTAATTATTATAGTAATTTGACAAGTCAAGTACAACAATGTATGTATCTATTGGGACATAATCGAAATTTTACATCAAGAACTAAACAATTACAAAAGATGTTTCGCAGTAATGGTCTTTATAGAAAAGAACGTAAGGTTCTACACAAAATTACTGATTTGAAACATTACAACCCTACATATAGTATGATGATGGTAGGCACCTCCTTCTGGTATCATTCCAATCTCTTTTTAAAATACTAATTCTAACATTATTGCTACTTAATTTTATTATCTTAATTTACAGCATCTGTTTCCAACTTTCCAACACTAAAAGTAGATTTAATAACGTTACCACTTGTCAATTATTCTATTTGTGCAATGAAACATGGCAAAAATGCGTATTTAACACTTTGGTAAGACAATTTTCTAAATTTTTTTAATGATTCTGTATATGTTACGACTATTAGTATATAAGATCTAACTTTAAGTGAGTTCATAAATGTTCCTTTCTATAGAATATGCCTGACCAGGGTAACGGTCCGTTACCCGTTGCATCATTGTTTAAATGCATAACAGAATAAAGTCTGGAAGAGTCGTAGAGAATTGAAAACAGAACATTTTTTTCTCAATGCTCAATTTCATTATTCATTCTCAGATGTAAAAAAGCGTGGATTTAAACATTTTTCCATAATTTATAACGTCAGGAATGAATTGTAATGACTTCATATCTACAAAGACGTTTCAGCCTCGGTTTTAGCTGCAATGCGACTAAACACATCTACCTTAAAAAGTTTAATTTAACTAAAAAAAAACTCAATTGAAAGAATCAAAGAGCCGATTGGAAAATTGGAATATGTCTATTTATTGATTGACCATCTATTTCACGAATATCCCATATATTTATTCAAAATGGAAATGCATGACAGAATCTGACACTCTGATATATCATTTGTTTCACTTGCTCGTTGATTTACAACTTTTAAATTTTTTGTAAAATATGGAAGCATCTCAACAATTTCGATCCAATTCAAAAATGTCAAAAAAGAATGCAAAAATTTCTGTCCATTCGGAGTTTTTTCATTTACATCTGAATCAGAGTTAGCAGTTTAAACTGATTTAAATGTTGAGGTCTGATTCAAACGCGTCACTTTGATTAAGAAGACGATCACCCAATCTGCTTTCTGAGAAGAAACCAATTGACTAAAGACTAAAGTAATCGTTCAAGCGTTTCTTTCTTACTGAGGTCCACACTTATCACCTGATTAAAAAAAATATATACTTATTCTTAGCTTTACTGCTTTGTTAATATAAAATTTTCCTAATTTCCCTGAGCAATTCTTATCGTTCAATACTATGAATGACTTTCGCTACACTTGTATGTGCCTAATAGTACCTGATCATTTTAGTCGAGAACCGATCTTCATTGGGGGTTGCTGTCGATACAGCGAGTGCATTTAAAGCCCAAACGCATGCGCAGTGGGGGAACGCGGAAGCGGCTGACTTCTCGATTGCGTGACGTCACAGGGGGACGCAAATACGTCACACCTCTGCAACCGCTAACGCTAAGCGAGTAAGCGCCCTCACACACTCAAACCGCAGCATGAGCAGCTTCATGACTATGGGGGCGAGGAGGAACTGGCCACATGACGTCAGGCCAGCTGAACCGCTAGGGTTGGGAAGGGGGAATAAGAGTAGAAGAGAAGGGAAACGGGTGGTTGGCAAAGGTGGGGAAGCTTCAGAAGTTCAGAAAATGAGGGAGAAGAGAAGAAGATGAAGAAAATGAAGAGGAAGAAGATGAAGCAGAAGAAGAAGAGGAGGAGGTAGAGAGAAATAAGAACAGTGGAGAGCAGAAGAGGCAAAGGGTGATCGACCGAGAAGAGAGAGACGGCATCAGGAAGAACACGCGTGTTGGCCGCACGATGCATTTTCTGGCGCTATATATAGCACCGCAGTAGCGTATACGACCGCGACGCCTTATCACTAAATACGTGCGTTCGTGTATGCTGTACGCTGTATGCTGTGAGTACAGCTTATAGACTGCGACCGGTTGAACTATTCGGATTTCAGAATGAGCCGATTACTGAAATAGAACGACGCTAACGACAAAAATATCACGACAACGTTGCCGTCTACTGCAGAGACGTCATCGTCGAGAGCGCGACTTCAGGCGTTAGACCTTAGCATGACAACTGCCGTTCTTTGAAGTCGGATTTGAATACGGAATCTATACGGAAGACTGGAGTTCTAAAGAACAAGTATTGTTCCGGGATACGAATGGAACCAAAGGGAACAATACATTCCTTTTCGTTATTTTGTTTGAAATAGATTACTAATTTTTGTAGAAGAACTTTTAAAGTAGCTTCCTGATGAATCCATACTTTATCAGGTAACAAAATTTTTCTTCCTATTGCAGGAAAAGGAACCTTTATACGATCAATACGCAGGTTAAAGTAAGGGAAACAACCAATTTCTTATAAGAAAAATTAATATTTGCGTATTGCAAATTTCCCATACACATGTACAGAATGTGCGATTGACTATATCTGCACTATTCCTCCTAAAAACGATTACTATAGAAAGCAAAAAGTTTTCAATTCTGTCTTCAGTGTACATAGAATTGCATACTATTTTGTACATCAATACGCTCTAGCTTCCTCTAAAGAAAATATCTTTACAAATGGGACAATCTTTGTATAGTATTGGTATCTTCAAGACAAAAGAGATTGCTTTCGTTTGTAGTCTTTCAGGACATTTCATTCCCACTCCCTTTGCTCAATGCCGAGTAGAAGCGTGCGATTGTCTCAAACTAGGCGGGCCCTTTTGACAATGAGTTGATCATCATATACGTCAAATGTCAACATCTCACCTTTTCTTTGTGTGACTCATGTGTAATGATAATGACGAATGTACATGCCCGTGTCCTTCGCTACAGAAGATCTGCCGTTACGAAAGTTTTTGTTTTTAAGTGCCTGAAGGTAGGACCGTTATTTCCTCTTCGTCCGAAAGTAAGCGTTGGCATGAGTGTGGGTACAGTTTTAGAGGCAGAACATGGTGTACTGTCTAAAGGAACGAGAATTTACCGCTACTATGACGTGTCAAAAACGTGAAAGTATGCCGATTTTCAAGTCATGTATAAATCTCGACTCGAAATAATTCTACGGTAGATCTTTCTAAATTCGTTGAAATCACAATGCACACTTTTCAAATGCCGATGCTTGTAACAATACATAAGCGACGGTAACCAACTTCGATAAGACTGTGTGCATAGAAGAGAAGGGGGCTGACTGATAAAGGGTCGTACACCCCGATTAGCACGCGTGCCAAGCTAATACTGGTCTACATGTTTTCTTTACGCACTGATATGTGCACTACAAGTATCTTCTGAAGACCGAACAAAATTATACTTTGACATTACTCTACAGTCGGAAATCGTAGGTACGAACAGCGTAAGTACTTCGAAAGCTCATTGAATTCTGCGTTGAATGACCTCTAATAAAGATATTTTTGAACTTTTTAAGAGATTTTACAACGTGAGCAGTTTTTTTAATGCAAGAATTTCTCGAATTTCGTACCTCAATTTCAACTTGTGGCATGACCTATGAAAGTTGTGGCAAATATCTGAAATTCATACCACACATGCTTAACGCAGACACGCTTGAAAATTTGTGGTCATATCTTGGAAGCACGTGAATATTTTTGAAGTTTTATGGGCTTAAATTGCAGATGAGATTTCAAAGATACGCCCTGCAAATTTTAGTTATTTTCATGAGTTTCCTAAGTCACAGCACGAGTTGAAGTTAAGGAACAAAATCTGAGAAATTCTCGGTGATCACCGCTCTCGCAGCAGACAGCGGCAATCATCGACTGAAACGTGACATTTGAGAATTGGACATTTTTAGTCTGATATCGAGAACTAGTAAAGATTTTTAAAGTTTTAATGGCTCACATTAAGAATAAGACTTCAAACGTAACTTTCCTAGGTAATGCGACAAGTTGAGGTCGAGGTACAAAATTCGATAAATTATTGCATGAAAGGTTAAAATATTTATTGAAGGTCATTCAACGCGAAATTGAATCATCTTTCGAACGGTTTTTTAAAAAAGTTTCTCGCTAATTTTTGAAACGAGTAATCACGTTTCCAAGTCGGCAGTGATTTTTCATATTACGGTTGTAGAATCATAATAATTAACTTCTTTATGACGTGTTCTCCATAAAAATTGAATCATTGAAAAGATAATTAAGAAAAAAATATACTGGCAGAACCCTACTCCTTGGCAACCAAAAATTGACCGAACATTGAACAGCATTATAATGCATTGTGAAATCTTTTTTTGAGAGAAAAAAGCAGGTGGGTTTAAGTAATTTTCATGACCCTATATGAGTATATATGGCTTCTATATGGCTTCACTGAATGAGAGAGTTACAGCTAAAATAAATTAGCCAATGAGCTGATTAGATGAAAAAATAAAGTAGGACTCACCATCTCGGGACATGCCCAGTCGCAGGCACTTTTGAAGCCGGCAGTACTGGCAGCGGTTTCTGTTGACACGATCTACTACACAATTTTTGTTCCTCGGGCATTGGTAGTTGACAACCGACGACTGGGATCGCCTGAAGAATCCTTTGCATCCCTCGCAGGTGATTACACCATAATGCACTCCGCTGCTTTTGTCGCCGCAAACTTTGCAGGGTATTATCTCGATCTGGGCTGTAAATACAAAGAAATTCATTATCACTCTTCTGAATAAAACACTTGATTGCGAAATTAGAATAAAGACAGTTAATCATTCCCCACTGTGTGCGGAACGTTTGAATTTAAAATCAATTCAGTAGTTTGGACAAATCATTACTTGAGGTACATAAGGGATGCATATTCCCTCATTAAAACACTTGTTATAAGATTATGCAAC
This sequence comes from Andricus curvator, assembly GCA_932195095.1. Classification (NCBI taxonomy): domain Eukaryota; kingdom Metazoa; phylum Arthropoda; class Insecta; order Hymenoptera; family Cynipidae; genus Andricus; species Andricus curvator. Next base: position 21,109 of record CAKNYM010019360.1, read on the forward strand.
TATTCATTATTATTAGAACGTCTTTACATTATTTTAATCTGATTAAAATAATCTATCTACAAACTGCCTTATCTCTTATCACAAAATAAGATATTCCTACCGTGCTTGGGACTTTAAATTACTTCACTAGAATGTAAAGATCCATATAATAAATCTCTGATAATAATACAGGTGAAATGATTTACATATACCGTACAGTCAAATTCATACTAGTCATAGGAAAGCGTAAGTGCGAGTGAGACGCTAGTATGTGGCGCATAGGAGCGTCTCCGTCGCACTCATGAATATGGCTAGTATGAATTTGGCCTTACTTTATATGTAATGTATAGTACTTCCAATTCTTTAACGTGAAAAAGTTCTACGGAAATTCGACTAAAATTATTAAAAACTACTTTTATACAGAAATACAAATTGTATCGACGGAGAAGGCATGTCTGGTGTAAGGGTTTCACGACGGAAGTAGGGTAAGTGTGTCTAAATCAGCCAATCCTAATAACTCATATATCAAAAACAGAATATTGATTTTTACTCCATATATATTTAATAATAAATACAAATTTGGACAGGTAATTTCAAGCTATAAGTACTAGAAATCTTGCGCTCGCCTCTTTTGAGGTACACTGTACAAATTTTCTTGGGGAATTTTCCCCAAAATTGGGTTGACGCTAATTTCCACATATTTTGTGGAATTTTCCCCAAAGTTTAGTATGGGAAATTCCCCAAACATTCTTGTGGAATCTTAACCAAAAAATAATTGTTTGTAATGTTGGATGTTAATTTTGGCTTTAGGGTCAGAATAAATACTTCAATTAATTTTTAATTGAACCAAACGTTTCGACGCACAATGGTGGCCCTCATGAAAAATGTATTGTCCTTATAATAGTTGGGTGAACTTATTTGCAAATAAAATTTACAATGCAATAAAATTAACTGGCCAATATGAGATTTTATCCAAATTTGAAATTCAAATTGTAATTGAAATTGAACAAAAATTAATTGAAGTACTTATTCTGACCCTAAAGCCAAAATTAACATCCAACATTATAAACAATTATTTTCATCGAGGGTCAGTATAATCTCCCCACTGAGTATTAACCAAAAAGTTGTGAATTTTTCCCAAGATTTGATGGGGAAAATATCCTATGCTATTCTTCAATAATGTTAAAAAACGTTAAATTTTGCTTGAACTGTTTAAGTTTCCAGCGCTCCACCTATAATTTCATTTATAAATGAAGCTGGCTTGATCTCGATGTTCAGTATGCATAGAGACTGCGAAAGCACGGCCTATCGATCCTTTTGACTAGAAAAGATACGGCCTTAGAGGCGTTCAGACATATATGCCTATATTTTAAGTTTGAATTTCTTTTTATAATTGTATAATTTGTCTTCTAAATATTCATTTTTCATCCGTAGAACTTTTTCACACGTGATGTTTACATTATGAAATTTGAATCAGGTTTTTTAACGTTCCCTCACTTTTAAATCATTGTATGTCAGTCCTAATACCCTAATACCCCTTGTATGATTGCACCACCTAACTAAGAAGTATTCAATGTTTAGAAAATGGACGTAATCTATAAAAAAAGTGTAGTTGCAACCACAAAGATCGCTTGCAGTACTCGATCTACCTCGTATTGAATTGACTTGGGCCCTTCGATCATCCAGAGCGGAATTTTCAGGACTTCCGCTCTGAGACGGTTGTCCTGTGCTCGACTCCAGTGAGTGAGGGCTGGTGCTGTCTGCGCCCCAAGTAGGCCCACCAAACACTGACAGATTAGTCTCCATTTACGCTTCACTAAAACGTCATTGTCGTACCACCAACGTCCCAAGGCGCGATTCACTTCATTCAGCATATTAAGCCATACGTCAAGTTCCCTTGATAGCTTTTTTACCTCGTTTTAATTTTTAAAAATCGTGCCGCAGTCTTCTGTAAAATGATCAATATTGTCTATTTCGGTCCCCTCAAAAGTTTACGTTCTTTTAAATATATTCATTTAAAATTTTCAATGATTAGAAATGGTTAATCAGGAGAGCGATATAGTGCTTGAGCGTCCAAGTCAAGCAGTAACGACAAGCAACATTAAATTTCTGTTCATAAAACTTTGTGGAAAGAGTCATACAAGTTTTCCAATTGTTTGTATCATATATTTACATGGCATCTAGCAGTCTTTGTGTGAAAAGAGTTGTCATTGCTTTTGAAATACATCGCATGATATTTGTTTATCAACATACAATGTATGTTTGCTACTAAATATATTGTTTCAGCGAGAAAATGGTTCAATCTGACGATAAGAGAATAAAAATGCGACGTAAGACAGTTAAAAGTGATTGGAATGGTGTAATGCTTCGTAAAATCCTCGTTTGGTGGACACTAGCGCCGTTAGCAGTGTTAGCATCAGCATCGAGGCGCCTGCGACCATATAGTCAAACATTACATAACCGAGAACGATGAACCCTGAGTACAGTCACCCAACACACCTATATCTCCAATGCATGTATAATCCTTTTATCATAACTGCAGATGTTCGGAATTCCCTAAATACGTTTATGTTTCTTTCGTTAAATTTAAAGTGTCACGTCTGGGGCACGCATGCTTGTTGTCTATTTATCAAATAATAGATTTGATAGATAATAGATTTTTAAAACGAGGTGAGTAATTAAATGTGTAAGTAAATTATAAATTGTGTGCAATTCAAGGATTTCTGCTCAACAGTTGAATGGAACTTTGAAGGCAAATAAACACGCTTGTTTTTTATTTGCATAATACGTATAACGTGCATGAAAGATGAAGGATCTGATGATATACATTGCCAAGACTTTCTTGAGTCCTTGAGTTTTCCAACTAAGTTTTTTAGAAAACTTGATGAACCGCTTCATGGAATGGCATCACAGAAACATAAAGAATGCAGTAAGAAGCGTATTAACAGTAAATGATTTATTGTAGTTTTTTTTCTTCAAAGATAGAATTATATTCTCCCTTGGTAAAACTTGTATGTCTCCAGATAGTGTATAGAAGATAAGCGACCGAATACTGTGAATTTAAAAAAGTAGTCAAGTAATTATATTTATTATTTTATAATCATTTTACCGAACCTTGATTTCATTTATAATAAAGACTCGCTCAACACAAGTTAGATCGCTCTCTCAAACTTCACCATAAAACTTTAAGATAGTGACGTTTTCTTGTCTGTTTTCATCATAATATATCACTAATTACTAGTGATTATCTTTATGAATAAAACTTATGAAAAAGGTAAGAAGTAAGTGCTGGATCGACTCTGATCAAAAAACGATAAATAATCTGAAAACCGGAAGGGTATTTTATTCCAAAATCAAGAACCAGATCCAGACTTAGATCGTCATTGTTTATCGTTTCACTAAATACTTTTGACACTGCACCTGCACTTCGAGGAAAAACACCAACAACTTGAATGGTCACGTGTACCACTGAGTCTGTCAACGACGGCTTATCAGGATTTCGACACCAGACATAATCTATTCTATAGGCACTAACTGCAAACTCCCGCATCACGAACGTCTCTTTTTCTCCATTTCATTATATTCCTCCACACATCTGGCGTAACATTGCGTATATTTTTCACTTAGCCATTCGCGTTTGGCGAACGATGCTGATCCCACAGCTCTTCTGCGAAAGGAGGAACACGGAGTGCCAGTAGGATGAAAATAAAAAAGTGAAAAAAGGTGACAGTAAGAAGAGAGAGAGGAAGAGAGACGGAAGGTGCAATAAGATAGGAGGTACTTGGGTACTTCTCGCGACACGCACACAAATGAATGGTAATCGAAAAAGGAGCACTTGTTCCCAAAGAATTTTGGAAAAGATCCCACCGGCACAGGTACTTGTTATCGACGTTCGCTCTACCCAAGTATCCGTCTCTTTCGAGTGATCCTCCGCTTCCTGTACTGACGTCCGCGTCGAATAGGGGACGTCACTGTTAGGAAAAACGCACGGAAAGCACTCTTGGTGCATGAATTTTTCGGGGCTTGAGAACCGAGCAACCGTGTATGCGAGGGAAAGAGACAGAAGGCGGTATTTTTCGGGGGACCGGCGCGGCGCGGCGAGGCGGCCTGGCATCTCACAATATGTCAGAACCCCCACCACCCGCTCACGCTATGGCAGGTCACTGAACTGTGCGCCTCCGCCGATGATGGCCGAGTGTCTAACCCCTCCCTCACGAACCACTGCCACCACCTCTCTATCAACGCAAACAACGCTAACTTCGCGGGAGAGCGCGAGTCAACCCGATCAATCCCGAAGTCAGCGCGCGCTTTCCGACCTTCCATACTCAGCTTTTGTAAATTTGATTCCTCCCGCCAAGTTTATCGGTAAAATACATCGCCTACATCTTTGACAAATGTGACGCTGCAATCAATTGTTGTGAGTTGCGAGTGCTGACGTATGTCGTGACGAGCAGCATCTCTCAGAGACCAACGAATATCCCAATGCCTAGTTCCTTCGATTTGGATCTGATCCAATCCTAATGTTATTCATTTCTTTTGGATGATAATTTAGATGATTATCATCTATCGTCATATTTACCGGATTTCCACATTGTCTGATTTTAGAAAATGTGGTCTGCCATTGATTTCTTATTTCAAAGTCATTATATCTTATGGACTTTAATTTTTGATGATATTAGGCAGGTCAACGACCGCACATCTTATAGACTATTAGGATAATATAAAAATAACCGAGTCAGTAAACTCTGTTTACACTTTCACAACTGCTTTCGAATTCTACATTTTTGAAAGTATTTTTTTAATGGATTCACCAAATTTCCTTATTGCCAACCTTATTTATGCGAAGAGGTGGTTCTTTTTTCAAGTATCCTTCGCGACGCATTTTAATTTAAGCCTGTTTACTGGGGAGGAAAACTGATCATATTGATCTTCAGAAAGCGACTTTTCTCAATGCACTGGGGTGGCAGGATGATTCCAGTTATTTCTGGTTGGGAATCATTGCATAGCAACGGTCCCTTACCTTAACCCTCTGAGTTACAGCTAGACGCATATTTTCCACATAAAAAATTAATAATGGTACGAAACTAACTTCGCAGTGACCTCTTACATTTTAGTTCAATTACGAATAATTACAGTAGCAATTCTAGTTCCGTTGATTGTTACATTTACTGTTACTGAACAGAAAAATTTCACATCGTGTTTATCTTCTACTGATAAGGAAGAAATGCAGCAAAGGTTTATTCAACGCTCCATATATGTAATGGGTTCTATATAGAGACGAGGAAGAAAACTAGTTTCTGAATATTTTTTGTATGCATGTGGAAACATTGTTGTCTCGTGTATTGGAATTTAAATAAAAAATATATGAACAGAGAAACAGTCATTTGAAGCTAATTTTTACGTGGCAATATTCTGAACGAGGCAAGATTAAATCCTGCAAGTTTAATGTTAGAATAGAAATATAAGAGCACTGGCGTAAAATTATGGGAAAGAGCAGACCAGACCACTAGAACTAGAACGAATGCCACGAGGAGTCGTATGCAAACAATGTTATCGACACGGAACGAGGAAGCGTGCGCAGCAGCATATGATCGTGGCGCCACTTCTGCGCCTGCGGTTCATTCTATGAAATGTTATAATAACAAAAATTCATATTCTTATTTTCTACAGAATATATATTCAGAAATACAAAGAAACCAGTTGAAAAAAGTCTTTCAAACATATTTCCATGCGTGTAGATGCATGCAATATTTTAGTTTTGAATGTAAATGTTTAATTATCGAATTTCTTAGCCCATTTATAAATTTATTTATTTTTTCCACAGACAATTCAGCTATGGTTACGGATTTCGAAGGAAATGTCATCCCCGGCAATAATATGGACTAAAATAAACAAATTCCGTCATTTTCAACGTAATTACGATCAAAAAAATTTTTTGATTATGACATATGTTGTAGCCACTTGTGTAATCATAGACGTTAAACGACGTGTCTAGACTTCATGAAGCGCTAGCCGATTGTGTAATAATCGATAGTTACACCCTGTCTAGGATTCTAGCCATTTCATCAAGTGCTCAGTCATCTTTAGACAGTTAGTGTAATAAATCCGAATTTCACTAGCTGGTAAACTAGGGAAGCCCAAGCAAGTTTAAAAAATATATAAATCGTGTTTTACTCTTTAAACATGAATAAATCCAAAATTGCATATTTACAAAATTGATCTTATTTGCGATTGATATGCTATACAAATCTTATGCAAGATGAGGGGGAGGCTAAAATGGAAAGATTTACGAAGCCCGTTTTAACTCTATATACTTTCACCAGTGACATCATATTCCTCTCGTTCTCTTTTTCTGCCCATCTCTTTTTCTTGACGGTGCTGTGTTTTTTTTTACCTAAAACCCCACCCTTCATCAGAACCTCAGCTTGGAGTCCCGTCCTTGTGTAAAACTTCTCTACCGACGAGATTTTCTCCCACTCTTCGTCCCTCGCCATCTCTTACTCTCTGACTCTATTCTTCTCTCTTTTATTTTACCGCCCTTCGCCTCTTTCGCTCCTTCTCATTTGTTGCATAACCGCACACGAGGTTGCCAACCTGAGCCGCGTAATACTCTATAAATACATCCACAAATAAATAATAGTGCAGCGTAGATGCACGCACGTGACAAAATTGATCCACAGAAAAGCTCTTAAGAGAAATGATTTCGACTCGATGACGGCGTCAATAATTTATCACTAATGCCTAAAAATGAAAATGCATCATACGAAAATGTCTATATGAAAGTATAGAGAGTAGACAATAATATAAATATGATAGGTTCGAGACTCTATAGGAGGAATAGGTGTGCCATGATCATCTTTCTCTTTCCTGATTGTTTTAAAAGGCTGACGAAAGGTAACAGGAATAAAGCCAATACTAATTAATGTTTGTGAAACAAGATAATTATACACTATAGCATGGTAATTCGGCTAAGCGAAAAGAGGGGACTTTCGAGTGTGAGTAGTAGGTGAGCGTCAGTGTCGGTAAAAATTGACTATGCCACGGGGAATTGAACCCTTGGCCGTCGGGTCGAAGCCCGATGGGCTATCCACTCTGCCACGTTGGTGGCGATGACGTCACCTCACTGATACCACAGGCTAGTGTCCAGTCCTTGTGTGGTGAAGGGGAAGCTATGTGACGTGTACCGTGTACCACGTTACAACATTATACCAGGAATCGTATGAAGTGCCGTCGTATGTCATCCAGAGACAGCGAACATGCAGTGGTATCACTGCACTGCATATTATCTCAAATTTCGTCTTTTATGAATAGAAAGAAAGTTTTTGAGTTTTTCTTGAAGAGATAAGTTTGCGTTGGTAAACAAAGTGTCCTCACTAAATGCGGTGCACATAAATACGCCGCACGAAGTAAACAGTGCAAGAGTTTCGCGATTTGCGGAATGAATGTGGGTCAGACTGGAAAATAGCTCGTACGAAGGTAAGTGAGCTCGTAAGGCATTCACAAGAGCACCAAGAGTAAATCCGTGATTGGCAAAACTTGGAAGCTATTCAATGGAAATTGACAGTATGTACAGTATGTACAATCTCGGTGCAACCATAATTGGAATTAACTTCAGCTAGTCGTAGAAAATTTCGAAAAATGTTCACGTACTCTTATACACGCGTTTTTTCTTCTACACATGAGGGGTCTCTTCAGTTATGTACGACATAGGCGTGAAACCAAATAGGGACGATATTTTTAACTTCGTTATTTGCAGGGTCAAAGCAAAAACCGAGTAGAACCTTTTTACTAGTTGGACTATATTATATTTCATAGATTCATTTCTTGGCTTCACTTCTTATAAGAATATTATTAAAACATTAATCTGATGAAGGTATTAATTCTTTAATCACAAAAGTGAAGGTAAAGCTGACGATTGTAAAAAAATGATTAGATTCACAAGACTTCGTGACTGAGTCTCAAAATTGCTCAATGAGTCTTTTAAACATATTACTAAGCGTGCAGATGCATGCAATTGGTGATGCATTTCGAGTCGATAATTCGCGCTGCTCGTTCGTAATCGATCGTTCAATCTTTTGTTATTTCCCGATCGAACTCGGTTCGAAAGATGACATTTTTGCAAACATACAAATTTGATGTCAACATAACCCATAAGAGGAATAAATTAACCATCGGAACTACATGCAACATATATATATTTTTTTGAACGCCAATGTTCAACTTATCGACATTGCAACTTTACGACAAGTTCGGGAAATCAAATAAAAAAATTTTGGTTGTTGTTCAGTTCATAAATTGTAAGATATTCATTAATTGCATAAGAATTTAGTCGTATGTATAAATATCGTGTTTACAAGAATGGGGAATTTAACAAGAGTCTTTTTCTGAAGGTTGGTCGGCCCTAATGTGTAATTTGTTGTGATGAGTTTCAATTATTTGGAGTTCGGTAAAACGCGTGTTAAAATGTAACGAGCTTATCACTTTTCAAATAAGCTTACTGCGTAAAAATAACCGAATTGTGACGTGCTTTATGTCAATATCCATTCCAATAATAGAATACCGGTGAAAATACTGTTTACAGTAGGTCTACGCAGTTTTAGTCAGACGATCAAAACAAAATTGTAATTAGTGTGCACAAAAAACATAAATATTATTGTTGATTATAGTCATATGGTATATAGATAAGGCATTACTTGTAAAAACGTTACCTTTCCTATTTTTGCTAATTGCAATGGTAATCGCTGCTCTTTTAGTTCAATCATTTCCTTGTTTTGAAAGGAACATATATTAGGGAAAACGGAATATTTCCATGACAGACGATTCAAGTGTATGCTCAGGTGTAGAATCGCGTAGGGCCGACTTGTGCAAACATTAACTGTTACAGTTTCCTTAAGCGTGCGATGTGGTAACACTTGCGACACGGTGTTGTTCAGATACACTTCAACCAATCGAGCAGCTGATGCCAAACTCGTGAGGCATTCGAAAAGATTTTTCAATTTGGGCCGCGAGTCACGAATAGCCTAAATCGCGTCTCGGCTTAAGTGTGTATTCTTTCATTCGGCGACGGTATCAACAGGGTCAAAGCCACCGATTGGTTTTTAGTTTTAAACTACTTGTTGGAGTCAAACTGTACACTGAGAAAAATTAATACTGTCTATGATCTTGGAGATTAAAATTTGGGATAGCAATCTATAGATAAGCTGTAAAGTCTAGATTTTAAGATTAAAATTGCTTAAGATTGCTGTCACCAATTTTCCAATTCAATATCATAAAGGGTACAATCCATTTTTCTCAGTGTACATTGACAAAAACAGTAACAAACAATGGCATAAGAGGAGACTGAAATTGTTTTATGTTCTTGTTTAGATAGTGCGAATTTTAATAAAATGAAAAAAATGAGTATGTGCATTCGTTGTAAAATCATCTGACGCCTGTAACACTGCGAAGTAGATATGAACGGCTTTGGTCAGCCGCCTTCAAAAGTGATGTATCCGATGCGATAAGTTTATGAAAATGCAAAATGGGCTTTACCAATAATTCATTTATCAGGATAGTAAGTTACTTAATCTGAAGAATAAGATGAACTTCCTGAATTAGAATTAAGAATTGCCTTATAAAATAATGCAAAGTCGTTTATTTTGTGACATATTTAATTTTCTATCAATATGACATTTGAAAATGCAAGTGTTGCACCTCCATTGAATTAGGAGCTACTGATAAGGAATAGTGAGGCAAATTTGGACTAAATTAGCCCTTTTTATGAAAACAATAGGTGATTTTTACAATTATCAATTCGGTTCTGTTTATTGCAATCTTTGCACTTCACAGTATCAGTAAAAGTGACTTTGTTTTGTGCCGCATGGTTGCTTGCACTTCCGGTTAGATGCTTGAATTTGAACCGCACGGTTTGAACGTTACAAATCGCAGTTGCAACGCTAACGATGCGATTGACAGCTCGAACGCTTAATTGTTTTAACCTCAAGTTGCAGTGATGTTTCTTGGAGAATATGAAAGTTCGAAAGCAATTTCTATTCCCGTATTGCTGTGCTTCGTCTGAAAAGCTAACGTTTTTCCGGCGGTCAATGGTTAGTTGACGGTGAACGATCGGGATTTTTGCGCATGCTTCGGAACGCCGCTGACCCAGTTGAAGTTCGGTCATCTTCGTTTGATTCGTTTGCACTCGGCCAGCGCGGGCGCCTGACGCCTGACGGCTGACCCACATCGTCAGATGCCACTTGCGGCTTGCCGGCAGTGCACGACTGATACAAGTTTAGGAGGATCCACAATTCATACATTTCCATCAAATCTCCACGTTTTGAGACCCCTAAGTCTGTAGTTAGGGACTACTTTTGAAAAAATATCAGCATTATTTCTTCTTTTGCACATCCTTTTAGAGTCTGATCGATTCGATTACTATTAGCGATAAACTACTGATAATTGAAGCTGTGTAAAAAATGTATAAATCTCTCGAATTCATTCAGGTACTTTTTACAATCTCGTTAGCCGAATACTAAATCGTTTATGGTGAAATTTAGAAAGCACGCCCGCATCATTTGCTCCACGTTGCCTGTACCGGCTGGAAAGACACGTGTACGTTGTACAGTACAGTAAAAGTACATTCACAACTGAAGAAAGAGGCACATAATGATACATAATATAGTTATAATATAATTATTGCATAAAGATTGCAATTACATTTAATTGGTGGTTACCAGGACGTGACACCTCCCCATCCAGTTCGAGGGTGGGAACAAAGTGGTTAGACTCGAATGAAATAGTGAGCAACTTGGCACTATTTGTATTAGCAAAAGGGCCAAGAAAATATATTAATTTTTGATCAAATTGTCTTGAAAATACTTTGCACTCAACAACTTTCTCGGCTTTCGATAAATCATATCTAAAGGCGATGCGTCTGAGTGCTGTGCGACTTATCATTTATTTACTGATCGCTCGCAAAACTAGTTTAGCTGGCGTGCAGTCAACAAGCCTCGAAAGGTGTGATTTCGCAATTACATCACGCGAAGGAACGAAGGAAAACCCCTTCATCGATGGTCGGCGAACCGTGGATTGCCAAATTTCACGAACCTCAGACTACGTCTGTAATTCTAAAAAATCCACTTTGTATAAGTTTGTACAAACAGTCTTGGTAAAAACAGCTCATTCCTACAAACTCTTCAACTACAATTAACAGCTCATTTTTTAAATGTTTTTTCCTTTCGCTGTCAATCACTCCAAAAAGTTGTAAAATTTTATCCTATTACACTGATGATGCATCTAAATTTGAAAAAGTGAAAAATGGGTCAATAAATCAAATGAGTAAGACTTTTCACTAATACAAATAAGTAAGGATTTTCACTGATGAAGAAATTTTCAAATTTAGAGAGCTGACAAGTGTATTTTGCAATCGCAACTTGGTAAAGAACTCGAATGCCGGTATATGCGAAAGAAAGTTGAGAAAGTTGCTTTTCATATTTTGTCTGTGTAGTTTCTTCTCAAATTTTGATAATTTCAGTTTAGTTTTTAGCCAAAGCTACTTGAAAGTGTGTATATTTTCTGTCCGTGTTGCAGCAATTGAATCGTTATCTAGCGGTACTTGGAAAAACCCAGAAACTATTCTACCATTGTACAACGAATTTTCGCACACAAAGAAGCGGAATAAAAATGTTTGTTGCAATTCAAATACTATATAATACCAGTGTTTCTCATGAGTATGCACATTTTAGAAATACGTCATTATTGCATGTCAGGAACGTATACTTAAAGCAGTCTCACCGTTATAATATTCTTTAATGAACGTCAAGACCACATATTTCTGACAGATTTTGAACAGTCAATTTCGTTAAAAATTCACCTATTTTGTCGAAAAGGTGTTAAATTACTTATTATCGCTGTAGAACTGTGAATTACATAAAAGGATTGTGTATGTCCATGCGGGAAAACAGGATTGCAAGAAGAAAACTTTTAAAAAGGAAAATGAACGGTGTAGTCGATCTCAAGAGCCTAGGTTAGCACTCCGCTAGGAAGCTCTATAAAAACCCGTTCGTGCGCGACATTGTGAACGGGGCTCAGCGAAAAAACACGTATATGTATCTAGGTACTATATGTTCTCCGTGCAGGCAATAACGAGCAATTACTAAGACTCTGATGTACTTATTATATATGTCATATGGTTAATAGAAGCTGTTCGTTCTCTAGTAATAGTGCGTTAGCTATATATTATTGTGCCACTGACTATGTACCTTAATAATTATAAGCTATAATAAGGCTCAGTAAAGAAGCGAAAAGTACATTTTTAATTGATTTGGAACCAGTATATTCAGATCATTCCTTTTTTCAAGTCGAAAAAAGTCATAATCTACACATTTCTCAAAATTCCTAATCTCATACAGTTGTTGCCGGAACAAACAACTTATCGTAAGGAACACGCAAAATTTTCTTTGTGAAAATCTGTGTGTTGCAGAGAACGGAAGCTCTTTTATTTGAATATAATACTTTTTGCAATTCTTTTACCAGGAGGATTGCAGAATGTATATGCACATTCGTTGCATGATTTGCGGAAAAAGAAAATTGCGAAACGACAGGTGGTTAACCCGAATTCCCGGAATGGATTTTTATTGCGAATACAATAGCCCTCCGAGTTCTTCTTCAGCTTTTATTAATATAAATTAAGTTTTTTAAGTGCAGTAAGACTATACATGGGTCGGAAACTTCCTTAATAAAATAAAGTTTGCGCTCTTATATATTATTGATTGATTACCATTTTTCATTCGCAAGATAAAATTTTTTTTATTCATGGCACACATGAGCCTAAATATTAAAAGGAATTATTGATCTTAGAGCCCTTTAACATCCGAGAAGCCAATATTAGGATAGTAAAAAACAACAATGTTGCTCTAACTTCGGGTACATTTATTACAAAGTCCCAACGTTTGAAAAATCGATTATTATCTTGATCAGGGGTATATTGTTCTAATAAGATGGTTAGATGAGTATAGTTTATAATACGATGATCATGTTTTGGAATAGATATTTCTCAGTATTTGTACAGTATGAGTAATATTTAAAAAACTGGAGATATCAATAAAAGAAGAAAATAGATGGTGGTATAATGAGAATTGTAAAAGATTTTAGGAATTTTAAAATCGAGAATTGATTCGTAGTTCAGAATCCTAAAGTAATATGTTGAGAAAGATTTGCACAATTAGATATTGTTGTACAGTTTAAGATGTTACAGATCTCGTATATTGTTCTAATCAGATAACATGGTTAGATGAAAAGAATTTGTACAGTACAAGTTAAATTTAAAAGATTTGAGATATCAATAAAAAATAGATGGTGGTATAATAAGAAAGTGATATGTTGAGGTAAATTCGCACAATTAAATAAATGTTGTAAAATTTCAATTATTGAATTCTAAATGTTACTCTATTGTATTCTATGATGTTTTTGATGTTACAGATCTGTAGTAAGTTAGACACGGAACTGAAACGAAAGAGAAGTAAGATAAGAAACTTGATACGCATGTATCCGTGCAGTGATTAGACTCGCGCTTGCAAGCACTTAGACATGAATGAAATCAATGTGTCACAATAGTGATACAACGAGTGCAAAGAGGTGAAAGGCTTATCTAACGACTTCGCAAGGTATTGTTCGTGAGTCGTGCGAAAGAGAGTCATATATAGGGATGTATTAACCATCGTTAAGGTCATCTTATGTAAGAAAAGTTGGCATTAAAAATCCATATCATATAATTAAATCCTTAAGAATGTGAAATCAAATGGACTTTTTGAAATTTAAATATTCAAATTTTGTTGTAATTTTAGTAAGAATATCATTTATCTTCCTTTACTCAAAAGAATGTTATAGTATTTCAATTAACTACACATAGATGAAGCGCAGCTACCCTTATAGATTAACAAATTAAGAACACTTTAAATATTGAAAATCCTTCAAATTTGATGAAATTTCTTGATACGCGGGAGAAAATATAAGCTGTTTATCGACACCAGCAGATTACTTTACTAAATGACAAAGAATTACTAAAATAAAGACATGAATTTTTCTTTGAGACAGCTTAACACTTTAAGATATGGGTATTCCGTTTTCTTTAATTTATGAAAATTTTGTTATTTTAAATTGAGAAATCATTAGTGCAAAAAGTCAGATCGCGGTAAACAAATTTTCAAAACTATCTTAATAGTGTAGCAAGAAACGGTTTTTATCAAACATCAATTTCACATCTTCAGAATGTCAATTTTCCATATTCAATAACAAGCAGATGTTTTTCGTGTCATGATGCCTCGAAATTGAAGTATCAATATAAATTAATATAAATATGTAATCCTGTATCAACACGATGCCATTAAATGACCTAACATTAACCTGACATATGTGCGCATGCATATTGTCAAACTTTGGTCTAATGAAACGTTTCACTGAGTCACATCCCTAAATCTATCAAATCTTTTGAAATCTTTTAAATTTTTTTGCATAGAACCGCTTTCAGGGCTGATCTTAGAAAAGAACGGTTTCAATTTTCTTTTAGCTTATTTTTTTACAAACTCGTTCGGAACTACAGCTATGTTTGCTGTCATGATCAATGTGAAAACTGAAAAACAAGTGAATTACTTTCAATATTCGTATTGTTCACAATGAACCAAAATGAAAGTTTTTTTCTGTGCAGTCCGCTTTGGCATAAGTCTGCATAATTTGCTGTAGTTTCTCCAGAAATTTGGGAAATTATTCAATATACATATGTCTATCGCATAGTTCATTTTCCCTGCGTCGTTTTCGCTTTTCATAAGCTGTGCATCCTTCCCGGAGATCTCAGCGCGAGCGAAACACTTGCTAGCACTTTATATCTAATTCTTCTCTCTGTCTCTCTCACCCTCTCTCTTGAAGTCTTGAATAATTCTTCCTCTCTTTTCCTATCCGCTGGCCACCTCTCTCTAGCTCCGTTGCGTATCTTCGTACGTGTGTGCGTGTCGCAGCTGGCAATGTATGCACATCGGCGCACAGTGCATGCACCTCTAAGAAGTGTGGGTGACAATAAAGCGGTGTTGGCACGAGCGTGTAAGTAGGTCGCGGGTTCGACAACATGAACCAAGGCTGCCTATAACCAGTGGATCTCAACCAAAGAGTGGACGGGCGGATGCATTTTTCGAACGCGACTAGTGGCAAGAGTCACGATTTTGCGCAAGCCTGATGATATATACGCGTTCGCTGCAGGCATTTGCATTATTTCTTTCTTCTATCATCTTCCCTGGGACTCTGGCTTTTTAGACGTACTACGGATCATTTTTGCAACAACAAAAAATCAGACTGCAGATTTTAAATACCTATTTGGCAGTATGCAGTTTTCTCTTTTGAATAGCATAATACCACCGACGCCTAGTCCCACTCTCAGACATTCGTCCGAAGAACCATCAAAGCTCTGTCAACTCTAAAAAATTGTGCATAGGCTGTGATAGGTATCCAAGAACCAAATATGCCCTGCCCAAGTCTCAAAAATTATTCTTAGGCATCCTTATTAGCCGTTGATGGGTCTGATTTTGGGACCATCCATTCCACCTCATAATGATTAAAAGTTTGAAAAAATCATTTTTTTAAAATGTAGGATATTTCTACTAAATGTGCATTTGGACTATGACGACTTGGATGTGGTATAACAACTAACACTTGACAGTTGCTACTAATGAAAATTTATGACAGGATCAAACAAAAAAGGCGAGATCTGTATAAAAGCGTTGCATATCATTTTGATCCAATTTCGGGATCAAATTGATCAACTGGCATTTACTGTATGATTAAATATAAACATGTGCATCTCATAAGCGTCTTATGTGAGTCGACTTCAAACTATGTATAGAAAAATGAGAAAAACGATTTTTCGGTTCTCGAAATGGAATAGTTTTACAATTAAATATAAACGTGTGCATCTCATAAGCCATTGTTAGCAATTCGCCATTCACAAACAATCCACCATTGCAGCATTTACTTTAAGTAACTTTCACTTTAAACTGAATAAGTCACTTTTATTAAATAACAATTAATAAAAGTAATGTTTTAATGCGTGAAATTGATAGCGTTTCATTTGCTGATACTTTTTTTTCCTTCCGACCACGTTTAAATTTAAAATATACCTAATGTCTGTCAAATAGTGACTGCATAGAAAATACGACGGAAGCAGGGAGCTATATGTTCCACTTGTGTCGAGTGCCATATTGATTTGTACTAATGAGTAAAAGCAGCAGAAAGTCGTCGACTTTAGATACCGTTTGTACTCAATATGCTTCCGTATAAAGAACCAAGAGAGTCACTTTCAAAGATTCACTGTGCGTACGCGCATTACAATAGGGTTGTTGTTGCATACCATTTTTTGCATTTGTGAATTAAAGTTTAATACAAGTTTAGAATTTAGACCATAAAGAAAGGAATGTTTAAAAAAGTCCCTATTATGATTGGCAGAAGCGCCGCGCCAGAAAATATGTCAACTCTTTTGACTCTTTTGGCAATTGACTTAAATTTGAAGTTGTTCCGATGCTGACAGATATAAGCATGAATACAGTCTACATTAAAAGGTTCATTTAACTGAAAATTTTTATTGATACATCAAGAAATAGCGGAAAATGGAAAGTGGCTATGAGAAAGCAAATAACAAAGATTTGATAATGTAGATGAATTATTTATAGGACAAAAGAATGCGCGGTCATTTTTTTCAAGTTTTACTCACCTATTGTACCAAAATTGCAAACCATTTAATGAGATTTGGACACAAGTCCATGAAAAAGGCTGATGTGAAATATTTTCTTACCTGAAACAAAAAAAAAGTACAGATATAATATTTTCATTTATACTTCAAATGGTAGGTTTAAATTGTTATGTCAGTGAGAGAAGAAAAGTTTGATAGTTACTAGAATTTCTTTATAACGAATATGAGAATATTTTGAGCCCACGCTCATTATTCCACTGTGCGGGGGAAAATGTGCATAGCAAAGTGGAACTTTGGCTTTGTAAGAAGGGGAAGCGCATAGGCGACTAACTAGATTTTCTTAAGCCTACATCAAACCTTATTTGATTAAATTTGATTAAAATTGTAAATTTTATTTCAAATCTTAATTTATAATCAGTGGTGATTTTTTTCGAGAGTAAAAGAACTTTATTCCTGCATTGTTGTATTAGAAATATATATAATTATAGTAGGCAAAAACTTGGGTTCCAATTTAGTTTCATGAGTTTGTTTTTTATGATGAAACCTTTATTTTTCTCTGTGTTTTTGTTTAGACCTGAATGTTTAGCTTGCTTGTTCCATAATAGTTATAAAAGTAATGGGAATACATTTTGTATAATTTTCCTAGAGGTTTTGTGAAAGTTGCATTATGATTCCGGGATGATAATATTTGAATCTGACTCAAATGGAAGTCATATTTACAACTTTATATGATCGCGTTGAAAATGACGTAAGCGAAAAAGAAAAACGTGGCTTATTGATTACTGTAGCGCTTTACAGTTCAATGTGATGTAATCCTCCCACCGCTAGACACATTGGTCTGCTATCATGCATCGCATATAAATCATATTATGTGCAGTATATATAACAACGATACACACAGTATGACCTGCGTAGCTTTATTTACACACACAGACAGACAATTCATTTCGCGAAGCTTGGCGATCGACCGAAGTGCAATGACCAATCATAGTTTAATATATATAATTATAAACGATAGATTTATCCATGGTGCGCAATTACATGATCGACTAATAAAAGCGAGAAATAATACCAATCTACTATGAGTTATCGTCACACTGAACCCAAACGAGGAAACCATAAGCTTTTATGAAGAACAAAAGCTACATCAATATCTTCACGTGTCTCTTAAATCATGTGAAGGTATTGATGTAGCTACACAGGAAAAAGGTAAAGCTGGATTTTTTTTTGCATCAAAAAAGAAGGAACAAATTGTTTGTAAATGTACGATATGTCACTTTATCTGTACAGATGAATTGCAAAACATAAAGGCCGGTCGTAAAAAGTCTGGATTAGGAAAATGCGGGTGAGAATCTCCTGGATACAAAGTAGAGAAGAAAAGGTAGATAGAGTGACCTTATTTCACTATCAGCTAAGTTTTCATTTTTTCAGCATTATACTCAGAGATCCATGGGCTCAGTGAAAGAAATTTTCAACTCAAAGATCATCAGGTTCTAAAACTTTTCCCTGTGTTATGAAACAATTGATCTATAAGTCTATAAATCTATAAATCGCTCCTCAGTGGAGCGGCGGCTAACAATGCAATTGTTTTGAATTTGATAAAACTTTGACATTTTTCTCTGGATACAATGAATCTGTATGCAAGGGAAGTATGAATTCAGTTAACGACCTATTATTATATTCTTCGTTTTTACTATAGTTTAAATTATTTTGTATCAGGATATTGTGTTTTAAGATAAGAAGAGGGTAGTTTTGAATATCAACGAGGGAAAGTTTCAATCGCTCTGATGCTTGTAGAGAAGAATGGAGAACCTCTGGCACACGTTATCATAACATCAGCATGCCTGCCTGCATCTATCTATTTTCAAAGAGTGCGTACATGTAGAATGTAGATGCACAGAGCCAAGTCTGTGTGTTTCTATGCGAGGCTAGATGTGTTATATTATATATGAAGTATGAATGCAAAATAGCGGCAATTGAACAGACGGATGAAAACCGTATGGTGAAAACACCTGAAAACAGTCGTTTTGCACTGGCGAAACACAATCAGACCGTCTAGACGACCAATTTGCGATGTTACGATTTATCGGATTACCCATCCACTGTAGGTACGTCTGTGCGCTGGAGGCATTTCCCACATTTTCTTTATTGCTTGTTCAGTTGAAGGGCGGAATGAAATGGCTGAAGCGAAAGAGCGTGGCTAATGTATTTTCATCCATTACTTTGCCATTCAACCCCTTTACACTGTCAGAACAAAATTTGGTAAGAAAGCAAGAATATGGATTTGAATATACCACGGTATAAATAATAATTCTAATTTCAACACAAAATGTATTTTGTATTGAAATTAGTATTATTTCGAGAGTGTGAAACCTACACTGATACACTAAATTGTTAAATGTCTCGCGTAAAATCATATATTAACTTTTTTTTTTGTTTTTTCAAAAAATAAAATCTGTATCAGTATTATAACTCATGTTTGGGTCCTAGAAAGAAACTTGAATTACAGGCTTCACACTCTTTTTTGCCTGTTTTAAAGAAATTTTCTCGTGTTTTGGCTTAAATGCGAATTTAATTAATAGAATCAAATGAAAAAATCCAACTATTTTTGGTTCAAAGTTCTTTTTTTGTTGTTGAGCAGTTTACTATGACATTTTTGGATAAGAATTTATCTCTTTTGGCTTAAAATTCTACTAGTTGATTGAAAATTTAATTATTTTGTTGAAATTCCAATTAATTTGTTAAAAAGTCGTTTTTTTGGGTGAAAAATTGAACTGTTTTTGTACATTTTTCTTTATGGATAAAAAATTCATTCTTTTGGATTAAATATTCATCTTTTTGGCAGTAAAGTATTTTTTTTAGTTCACCTTTCTTGGTTGAAAATTAAACTATTTAGTTAAAAATTCATCAACTTTTTGGAAAATTTGTCTCTTTAAGTTGAAAATTGATTCTCTTTGGTTAAAAACGCTACTATTATATTTTTTGTTAATAATTTATCTCTTTTTGGTTTAAAATTCAATTATTTGATAAAAAATTTCATTGTTTTCTAAAATTCAACTTTTTTGTTGAAAAGTAATTTTTTCTTTTCGAAAATTGAACTGTTTTTGTACATTTGTCTTTTTGGATGGAAAATTCATTCTTTTAGATTGAAAATTCATGTTTTCGGGATAAAAATCCAATTTTTTCGTAGAAAATTCGTCTTTTTGATTTCAAAACTAACTTTTTTGTTAAAAATTCATATCTTAAGTTAAAAATACAACTGATTTGTAGAAAATTCGCATTGTTTGCTTGAAAATTCAACTTTTTGGGTGAAAACGAAATTTTTTGTTAAAAGTGTATATTTTTGGGTTCAAAATCTGTTTAAAAAAAATTCATCTTTTTTGTTTGAAAATTTGCCTTTTTAGGTTGAATCCAACTTTTTTTGATTTGAAATAAAAATTTTTTAGGGTTGAAATATCAACTATTATATTTCTCGTTGAGCATTATCATTCTTGGTTAAAATTTTAATTATTTGCTTGCTAATTTAAGTATTTTGTTAAAAATTAAATAATTTTGTTAGTCATCCTTTTTCGGTGAAAGTTCAACTGTTTTGTTGAAAATTCTTCGTTAAAATAAAATGAATTTAAATTAAATTTAACTATATATTTTGGTAAAAAATTCAACTATTTGGTTGACAATTGTACTATCTGGAAGAAAATACAACTATTTAGTTCAAACTGAACTTTTTTGTTGAAAAATCATATTTTCAGGTTGAAAACTCAATTTTTCGTAGAAAATTCGTCTTTTTGTCTTACAAATTCAATAATTTGGTAGAAAATTCAACGATATGGTTAAAAATTACATTTTTTGGTTTAAAATTCGTCTTTTTTGGTTGAAAATTCAACTGTTTGGTTAAAAATTTGAAATATTTTATTAAAAAATCGTCTCTTTTGTTTCAAAATTTAACTATTTGATGGTAAATGCAACGATTTGATTGATAATTAATTTTCTTTTGGATATTTAACTACCTGGTTAAAAAAATCATCTTTTTGATTAAAAATTAACTTTTTTGTTGAAAATTCATCTTTTCGGGTTTAGCAGTCAACTGTTTTCTAAAATATTTGACTTTTTAGATTGAAAACTCGAACTTTTATTAAAAATTTATCTCTTTTGGTAGAAAATTCAACTAATGTGTTTTGTTGAAGTTTAATCATTTTTGTTAAAAAATTTTACAATTCTGTTGAAAATTTAAGTATATTGTTGACAATCCTTTTTGTGTTGAAAATTAATTTTTTTGGTTGAAGATTCATCATTTCAATTGAAAATAATTTCTTTGGTTCAAATTTAAAATATTTTGTTGACAATCCTTTTTTTGTTGACAATCCTTTTTTTTTTTTTTGAAAATTCGTCTTTTTGATAGAAAATCAATATTCATGGGTGCAAATTGAAATTTTTGCTTGAAAGTTCAATTATTTCGTTGGAAAGTCATTTTTTTTTGTTGAAGATTCATCATTTCAATTGAAAATAATTTCTTTGGTTGAAAATTTAAGTATTTTGTTAACAATCCTTTTTTTGTTGAAAATTTGTCTTTTTTATAGAAAATCAATATTCTTGGGTGCAAATTGACATTTTTCTTTGAAAGTTCAATTATTTTGTTGAAAATTCATTTTTTTGGGTTTAACATTTATCATTTCAATTGAAAATAATTTCTTTGGTTAGAAACTTAAGTATTTTGTTGACAATCATTTTTTTGTTGAAAATTCGTATTTTTGATAGAAAATCAATCTTTTTCAGTGCAAATTAAATTTTTTGTTGAAAGTTCAACTATTTGGTTGAAAATTAATTTTTTTGGTTGAAGATTCATCGCTTTAATTGCAAATAATTTCTTTGGTTGAAATTTAAAATATTTTGTTGACAATTCCAATATACAATTGACAAAATAGACAATAGACAACAAAATAAAAAACAATAGACAGTTGACAATAGACAAATTTTTAGTTGAACAATTCAATTTAAAACTAAAAAAATTTTGTTAACGAAATATTCAAATTTTCCACTAAAGAGATAAATTTTAAACTATAAAATGATGAATCTTCAACAAAAATAATTAAATTTTCAGTTCAAAAAATTAATTTTCAACAACAAAAAATACAAATTTTCATTGAAATGGATTGTTAATAAAGCAATTCCACTTTTAACAGAATAAAAATATTTTTCAGGAGATTAAATTTCTGCCAAAAGAAATGAATTTTCAACAAAAATGGTGAATCTTCAACTTAAATAGTTAATTTTCTATTCAAAAGAAATAATTTTTAACTAAAAAAGAAAATTTTCAACAAATTAGTTTAGTTTTTAATCAACCAATATTCTTAGGTGCAAATTGAAATTTTTGTTTGAAAGTTCAATTCTTTGATTGGAAATTCTTTTTTTTTTTGGTTGAAGATTCATCATTTCAATTGAAAATAATTTCTGTGGTTGAAAATTTAAGTATTTTGTTGACAATCTTTTTTTTGCTGAAAATTTGTCTTTTTTATAGAAAATAAATATTCTTTGGTGCAAATTGACACTTTTCTTTGAAAGTTCAACTATTTGTTTAACAATCCTTTTTTTGGTTGAAGATTCATCATTTCAATTAAAGATAATTTCTTTGGTTGAAATTTAAAATATTTTGTTGACAATACTTTTTTTGTTGAAAATTCGTCTTTTTTTATGGAAAATCAATATTCTTGGGTGCAAATTGAAAATTTTGTTCGAAAATTAAATTATTTCGTTGGAAATTCATTTTTTTTTGGTTGAAGATTCATCATTTCAATTGAAAATAATTTCTTTGGTTGAAAATTTAAGTATTTTGTTGACAATCCTTTTTTGTAGAAAATTTGTCTTTTTTTATAGAAAATCAATATTTTTTGGTGCAAATTGACATTTTTCTTTGAAAATTCAATCATTTTGTTGAAAATTCATTTTTGTTTAATATTCATCATTTCAATTGAAAATAATTTCTTTGGTTGAAAATTTAAGTATTTTGTTGACGATTTTTTTTTTCTTGAAAATTCGTATTTTTGATAGAAAATAAATCTTTTTCAGTGTAAATTAATTTTTTTTTTGAAAGCTCAACTATTTGGTTAAAAATTCATTTGTTTTGGTTGAAGATTCATCATTTCAATTGATAATAATTTCTTGGGTTGAAAATTTAAGTATTTTGTTGACAATCCTTTTTTTGTTGGAAATAATAATTTTTTTCACTGAAAACTTAATTATTCCATTTTTGGTTGAAAATTGATTCTTTTTGCCGAATTGAAAATTTACCTATTGGCTTGAAGATACATGTATTTTGTTGAAAAATCGTTCTTTTTGGCGGAAAATTCATCTTTTTGGTTGATGATTCAACTATTTTATTGAAAATTTATTTTTCATGTTCAATTCAAGTGTAATTCATTTAAAATAATTTTTTTTTGTTATAAAAATATCAAATATTACGAAATTAATTTTTTTGGTAGAAGATTCATCACTTGAGTTGAAAATTTATTTCTTTGGTTGAAAATTCAAGTATTTTCTTGACACTCCTTTTTTTAAATTCGTCTTTTCTTATATAAAATCAATATTCTTGGGTGCAAATTTACATTTCTCTTTGAAAGTTCAACTATTTGGGTAAAAATGGATTTTTTTGGTTGAAGATTCATCATTTCAATTGAAAATAATTGCTTTGGTTGAAAATTGAAGTATTTTGTTGACAATCTTTTTTTTTTCTTGAAAATTCGTATTTTTGATAAAAAAGCAATATTTTTTAATGCAAATTAATTTTTTTTTTGAAAGTTCAACTATTTGGTTAAAAATTCATTTTTTTGGTTGAAAATTTGAGTATTTTGTTGACAATCTTTTTTGTGTTGAAAGTTCTTTTTTTTGGTTGAAGATTCATCATTTCAATTGAAAATTATTTCTTTGGTTGAAATTTAAAACATTTTGTTGACAATTCTTTTTTTGTTGAAAATTCGTCTTTTTTGATAGAAAATCAATATTCTTGGGTGCAAATTGAAATTTTTGTTTGAAAGTTCAATTATTTGTTTGTAAAATAATTTTTTTGGTTGAAGATTCATCATTTCAAGTGAAAATGATTTCTTTGGTTGAAAATTCAAGTATTTTGTTAAAATCTTTTTTGTGTTGAAAATTCATTTTTTTGGTTGAAGATTCATCATTTCAATTGAAAATAATTTCTTTGGTTGAAATTTAAAATATTTTGTTGACAATCCTTTTTTTGTTGACAATTCGTCTTTTTCGATAAAAAATCAATATTCTTAGGTGCAAATTGAAATTTTTGTTTGAAAGTTCAATTATTTGGTTGGAAATTCTTTTTTTTTTTGGTTGAAGATTCATCATTTCAATTGAAAATAATTTCTTTGGTTGAAAATTTAAGTATTTTGTTGACAATCCTTTTTTGTAGAAAATTTGTCTTTTTTTATAGAAAATCAATATTTTTGGTTGCAAATTGACATTTTTCTTTGAAAGTTCAATTATTTTGTTGAAAATTCATTTTTTTGGGTGAACATTCATCATTTCAATTGAAAATAATTTCTTTGTTTGAAAATTTAAGTATTTTGTTGACAATCCTTTTTTTGTTAATAATTTGTCTTTTTTTTCGAGAAAATCAATATTCTCGGGTGAAAATTGACATTTTTCTTTGAAATGTTCAATTATTTTGTTGAAAATTCATTTTTTTTGTGTGAATATTTATCATTTCAATTGAAAATAATTTCTTTGTTTGGAAATTTAATTATTTTGTTGACAATCTGTTTTTTGTTGAAAATTTGTATTTTTGATAGAAAATCAATTTTTTCTCAGTGCAAATTAAATTTTTTTTTGAAAGATCAACTATTTGGTTAAAAAGTAATTTTTTTGGTTGAAGATTCTTAGCTTTAATTGAAAATAATTTCTTTGGTGGAAAATTTAACTATTTTTCAGACAAATGGTCTCTGGCGTAAAAATTCAATAATTTCGTTGAAACTTAACTTTTTTGGTTAACAATTTTATTATTTTATTGAAAATTTAATTCTTTTGTTGGAAATTCAATTCAAATTCAATTTCGGGTTTAAATATCAAGTATTTTCGAGGGCATTTAGGCTCTAAAATTTAAGAATTTGAAAACGATGCAACTATGTAATTTTTTTTGTTGATTCACATAGATATACTGAAGAGAATAACGTTTCTACTCCTTTCCAAGCAATTTACTATCATTTGATCTGTGTCTAATGCATTGAATCATGAGGGGATAAATCAAACTTTTAATGAAATCTAGCGACTAAAGACTATCAGCAACAGATTGCTTTTTTCAATTGAAAATTGGTCTTGCAAGGTTCAAATGTTGCTAGATCTACCAGTTCTCGGCTGAAGTGGAGAAGATCGATTAAGTGCATTAAATAATCCTTAACCGCAACAATGTTCGAGATACTATTATAATGACTGAGCGGTGAGTGAGCGAACGTAAAACGAACGAGTTGAGCCAGTCTCAGGATCTTATGCAATACCAGTTTGCAGTTCCAAGTACGTAGACAGGTACAAATCCTGGACTTTCAACTAAGAATCCTAAGTTGTACAAGAGCAGTCCTTGAGGTCTCTCAGAAAAGCGTTTCGCAGACATTTTTCTCCAGATTCTTCCCACCAAGAAAGACACTTTTCCGCCCAAAAAACTTTCCACTTGATACGTTTGGAAAATTGAAACAAGTCTTTCAAGTGCTGGCTAGAAGGCTTTTGCTATCTTTTACATTCTGCATTTTGTACTTTCTTTATGCAAAGAAACTTTCTTCCTGCCAACTTTACCGCTTTTAATCATTCAAAATTAGCATAGATTTTATGGACAAGTGTGCCTACAATGTATTGATTTAGTCAATGCTGGCAGAATAAATTTTTTTGGTGAGATTCACTTGGCAACTGATTGTCAAGTATGAATCAAGTTGGAATGAATGTCTGACATTTAATGGTTTAGTTTCGGAATCAGGTTGATTAACGCTGACAAATCGGTAGAACAGAAGGAGCTTAAAAACAAGGCGTTTTTTCCATCATAACTGGGCTAAGGTAGCATTGGTTGTAAAAATAATGACTTTTACGTAGTTCTCATGATTGTCCATGGAATGGAAGTGACGCTGTGGTAACTCGGAACGGACCTGACTTTATTCCTATAGATGTCTGGAAACGACTCCCTTGTGAATTACCATTTTGTAATATTCCTTTTCTCCGTTGTTCATGTCGGTGAGCTAGACTTATGTTTGTACGACAAATACGAATTCATTAGGTGTATTTTAATACGAAGACGGATAGCACTTTTAGGGAAGCCTGATTCATCAGTTTCGGTACATTTGCTAAGGTAAATGCTATTCTTGTAATAAGAGCCGTTAATAAAAAAAAATAATTCTGAAGATGTCACTTTTTCATTCAACAAGGTGTCAAAGGAGAAGAGACAAGGGAAAAGATATTGTTTAAGTTAAAATTTTTATTATTCAATTAAAAATATAATTATTGTATTGAAAATTCAACAGTTATGATGAAAATCAAATAATCTTGTTAAAAGTTGAACAACTTTTTTGAACTTTTTAAATTGAAAATTCATTTTATTTTGGTTGAAAATTCATCATTTCAATTGAAAATAATTTCTTTGGTTGAAAATTCAAAATATTTTGTTGACAATCCTTTTTTTGTTGAAAATTCGTCTTTTTTATAGAAGATTAATATTCTTGGGTGCGAATAAAATTTTCTGTTTGAAAGTTCAACTATTTGGTTGGAAATTCATTTTTTGTTGTTGTTGAAGATTCATCATTTCAATTGAAAATAATTTCTTTGGTTGAATAGTGAAGTATTTTGTTGACAATCTTTTTTGTGTTGAAAATTTATTTTTTAGGCTGAAGATTCATCATTTCAATTGAAAACAATTTCTTTGGTTGAAATTTAAAATATTTTGTTATCAATTCTTTTTTTGTTGAAAATTGGTCTTTTTTATAGAAAATAAATATTCTTAAGTGCAAATAAAAATTTTGGTTTGAAAGTTCAAGCATTTGGTTAGAAATTCATTTCTTTTTGGTTGAAGATTCATGATTTCGATTGAAAATTATTTCTTTGTTTGAAATTTAAAATATTTTTTTTAACAATCCTTTTTTTGTTGAAAATTTGTCTTTTTTTTAGAAAATCAATATTCTTAGGTGCAAATTGACATTTTTCTTTGAAAGTTCAACTATTTGGTTGAAAATTAATTTTTTTTTTTGTGAACATTCATCATTTCAATTGAAAATAATTTCTTTCGTTGAAAATTTAAGTTATTTAAGCTATTTTTGTAATAAGAACCGTTAATACAAAAAAAAATAATTCTCGAGATGTCACTTTTTTATTCAAAAAGGTATCAAAGAAGAAGAGACAAGGGAAAAGATATTGTTTAGGTTAAAATTTTTATTATTCAATTAAAAACATAATTATTTTATTGAAAATTGAACAGTTATGATGAAAATTCAATAATTTTGTTAAAAGTTGAACAAATTTTTTGAACTTTTTGTGTTGAAAATTCATTTTATTTTGGTTGAAGATTCATCATTTCAATTGAAAATAATTTCTTTGGTTGAAAATTTACGTTAGTTACGCTATTTTTGTAGTAAGAGCCGTTATTACAGAAAAAATAATTCTCAAGATGTCACTTTTGGATTCAAAAAGATGTCAAAGGAGAAGAGACAAGGGAAAAGATATTGTTTAAGTTAAAAAATTTATT
This sequence comes from Andricus curvator, assembly GCA_932195095.1. NCBI lineage: Eukaryota > Metazoa > Arthropoda > Insecta > Hymenoptera > Cynipidae > Andricus > Andricus curvator. Next base: position 48,519 of record CAKNYM010019360.1, read on the forward strand.
ATTCAATTAAAAATATAATTATTTTCTTGAAAATTCAACAGTTATGATGAAAATTCAATAATTTTGTTAAAAGTTCAACAACTTTTTTGAACTTTTTGTATTGAAAATTCATTTTTTTGGTTGAAGATTCATTATTTCGAATGAAAATTAACTCTTTGGTTGAAATTTAAAATATTTTGTTGACAATCCTTTTTTCGTTGAAAATTCGTCTTTTTTGATAGAAAAACAATATTCTTGGGTGCAAATGTTTGAAAGTTCAACTATTTGGTTGAAAATTCATTTTTTTTTAGTTGAAGATTCATTATTTCAATTGAAAATGATTTCTTTGGTTGCAATACAAAATATTTTGTTGACAATCCTTTTTTTGTTGAAAATTTGTCTTTTTTGATAGAAAATCAATATTCTTGGGTGCAATTGAAATTGTTGTTTGAAAGTTCAACTATTTGGTTGGAAATTTATTTTTATTTTGGTTGAAGATTCATCATTTCAATTGAAAATAATTTCTCTGCTGGAAAATTTAAGTATTTTGTTGACAATCTTTTTTGTGTTGAAAATTAATTTTTTTGGTTGAAGATTCATCATTTCAATTGAAAATAATTTCTTTGGTTCAAAATTTAAATTTTTTTTTGACAATTCTTTTTTTGTTGAAAATTTGTCTGTTTTGATAGAAAATCAATATTTTTGAGTGCAGATTGAAATTTTTGGTTGAAAGTTCAACTATTTGGTTGGAAATTCATTTTTTTCTTTGGTTGAAGATTCATCATTTCAATTGAAAATAATTCCTTTGGTTGAAATTTAAGTATTTTGTTGACAATCCTTTTTTTGTTGAAAATT
>CAKNYM010019368.1:4914-37558 GCA_932195095.1 Andricus curvator
AAATTTTTTTTTTAATAGAAAATTCGCCCCTCTGGATTGAAAATTCAACTGTTTTGTAGAAATCTACTTGGTTGAAAATTCACCTTGGTTGAAAAACCAACTGTCTTGTAAAAAGTTCGTCTTTTTGGCTTGAAAATTAATATTTTGTGGTTGAGATTTCAACTACTTTTTTTTAAATTTTATTTTTTTGTTGAAAATTAAACTGTTTTGTTTAAAAGTCATCTTTCTTTTTGAAAATCAACTGTTTTCTTGCAAAATTTTTTTTAAATAGAAAACTCGTCCCTCTGGATTGATAATTTAACTCTTGTGTAGAAATATTCTTGGTTGAAAATTCATCTTGGTTGAAAATTCAACTATCTTCTGAAAAGTTCGTCTTTTTGACTTGAAAATTAATATTTTTTGGTTGACAATTCAACTATTTTGTTGAAAATTCGACTATTTTGTTTAAAACTCATATTTCTTTTTGAAAATCAACTGTTCTGTTAAAATTTTTTTTTAATAGAAAATTCGTCCCTCTGGATTGAAAATTTATCTTTTTTGTCGAAAAATTCTTGGTTGAAAATTCATCTTTCTTTGTTGAAAATTCAACTGTCTTCTGAAAAGCACGTCTTTTTGACCTGAAAATTAATATTTTTTTATTGCAAAATCAACTATTTTTTTGAAAATTCAACTATTTTTTTTTAAAGTCATCTTTTTTTTTGAAAATGAATTGTTTTGTTGAAAATTTGGTTTTTTTATAGAAAAGTCGTCCCTTTGGATTGAAAATACATCTTTTTTATAGAAAAATTCTTGGTTGAAAATTCATCTTACTTGGTTGAAAATGCAACTGTCTTCTGAAATATTCGTCTTTTTGACTTGAAAGTTAATATTTTTTGTTTGAAACTTCAACTATTTTATTGAAAATTTAATGATTTCGTTGAAAATTCAACTATTTTGTTCAAAAGTCATCTTTCTTTTTGAAAATCAACTGTTTTGATAGAATTTTTTTTTAATAGAAAACTCGTCCCTCTGGACTGAGAATTAATCTTTTTTGTAGAAAAATTCTGGTTCAAAAATTTAACTGTATTATAAAAAATTCTTCTTTTTGGCTTGAAGATTCAACTCTTTCGTTCAAAATTATTCTTTTTTAATTCAAACTTTGTGACCTTACTCTGAGGGTGGAATTTTTTTTTGAAAATAGCGTGACGTATATTTTGAACGGCCCTATTCTCTTAATTCGTTTCAAATTTGTTTTAAACAGCTAATAATAAAAAAATTTTGCGATACTGATTTTTGAATTGTTTATTATTTTTTTATTATAAGGAAATAAAAATGCAGGGAGTTGCTAATTTTAGACGTAAATTAGCGAGGATATAAAGCCAAGAGTGCGTCACGCGCCGAGTGATTTAACACATGTTCTTATAGCGATTTAACAAGCAATTTTATTGATCTCGAGATTATCGCCAGGTCTTTCGATTGTGTCCACTCAAGATAATAAAAATTGGCTATTTTTAGATTTTAAACTCAGCTTTACGTCATTGGTTGAAAGTTTAACTAATTGGTTGAAATTTTAACTAATTTGTTAAAATATCATTTTTAATTGAAAATTTAACTCTTTAAGAAAGATGACTTTTAAACAAAATAGTTGAATTTTCAACAAAATAATCAAATTTTCAACAAAATAGTCGAATTTTCAACAAACAAATATTAATTTTCAAGACAAAAAGACGAACTTTTCAGAAGACAGTTGAATTTTCAACCAAGAATTTTTCTATGAAAAAGATGAATTTTCAATCCAGAGGGACGAATTTTCTATTTAAAAATAAAAGATTTTGCAAAAAAACAGCTGATTTAAAAAAAAAAGATTACTCTTGAACAAAATAGTTGAATTTTCAATCCAGAGAGACAAATTTTTTTATTTAAAAATAAAAATCAGATTTGCAAAAAACGGTTGATTTTCAAAAAAAAAAAAGATTACTTTTGAACAAATAAGTTGACTTTTCAACAAAATAATTGAATTTTTAAAAAATATATTTGAAGTGTCAATCAAAAGCAAATTAATTTCCAAGTCAAAAAGACGAACTTTTCACAAGACAGTTGAATTTTCAACCAAGAAACATGAATTTTTAACCAACAATTTTTTTTACAAAAAAGATGAATTTTCAATCCACAGGGACCAATTTTCTATTTAAAAATAAAAAACAAATTTGCCACAAAGCAGTTGATTTTCAAAAAAAAAAGATTACTTTTAAACAAAATACTTACATTTTCAACAAAGTGGTAGAATTTTCTACAAAAAAATATTAATTTTCAAGTAAAAAAGACGAACTTTTCAGAAGATGGTTGAATCTTCAACCAAGAATTTTTCTACAAAAAAGATGAATTTTTAATCCAGAGGGACGAGCTATCTATTTAAAAAAAATTGCAACAAAACAGTTGATTTTCAAAAAGAAAGATGACTCTTGAACAAAATAGTTGAATTTTGAACAAAATAATAAAATTTTCAACAAAATAGTTGAATTCTCAAACAAAAAATATTAATTTTCAAATCAAAAAGACGAACTTTTCACAAGAAAGTTGAATTTTCAACCAAGAAAGATGAATTTTCAACCAAGAATTTTTCTACAAAAAAGATGAATTTTCAATCCAGAGGGACGAGTTTTCTATTTAAAAAAAATGTGCAACAAAACAGTTGATTTCAAAAGAAAAAAAGATGACTGTTTAACAAAATAGTTGAATTTAAATAAAAAAAAGATTACTTTAAAACAAAATAGTTGAATTTTCAATCCAGAGGAACGAATTTTCTATATTAAAATAAAAAACAAATTTGCAACAAAACAGTTGATTTTGAAAAAAAAGATGACTGGAACAAAATAGTTGAATTCTCAACCAAAAAATATTAATTTTCAAGAAAAAAAAAGAAACTTTTCACAAGACAGTTGAATTTTCAACCAAGAATTTTTCTACAAAAATGATAAATTTTCAATCCAGAGGGACGAATTTTGTATTTAACAATAAAAAAAATCGCAACAAAATAGTTAATTTTCAAAAAGAAAGATGACTTTTAAACCAAATAGTTGAATTTTCCAAAAAAAGGTTACTTTTAAACAAAATAGTTGAATTTTCAATCCAGAGGAACGAATTTTCTATTTAAAAATAAAAATCAAATTTGCAAAAAAACAGTTGATTTTCAAAAAAAAAAAAGATTACTTTTAAACAAATAAGTTGAATTTTCAACAAAATAATTGAATTTTTAAAAAAATATTTGAAGAGTCAACCAAAAAAAAATTAATTTCCAAGTCAAAAAGACGAACTTTTCACAAGACAGTTGAATTTTCAACCAAGAAAGATGAATTTTTAACCAAGAATTTTTCTACAAAAAAAAAATTAATTTTCAATTCAGAGGGACGAATTTTCTATTTAAAAATAAAAAACAAATTCGCAATAAAACAGATGATTTTCAAAAAGAGAGATGACTTTTGAACAAAATAGTTGAATTTTGAACAAAATAATAAAATTTTCAACAAAATAGTTGAATTCTCAACCAAAAAAAAATTAATTTTCAAGTCAAAAAGACGAATTTTTCAGAAGACAGTTGAATTTTCAACCAAGAAAGACGAACTTTTCACAAGACAGTTGAATTTTCAACTAAGAATTTTTCTACAAAAAAGATGAATTTTCAATCCAGAGGGACGAATTTTCAATTTAAAAATAAAAAACAAATTTGCAACAAAACAGTTGATTTTCAAAAAAAAAGATTACTTTTAAACAAATACTTAAATTTTCTACAAAGTAGTAGAATTTTCAACAAAAAAAAAATTAATTTTCAAGTCAAAAAGACGAACTTTTCACAAGACAGTTGAATTTTCAACCAAGAAAGATGAATTTTCAACCAAGAATTTTATTACAAAAAAGATGAATTTTAAATCCAGAGGGACGAATTTTGTATTTAAAAATAAAAAACAAATTTGCAATAAAACAGTGGATTAAAAAAAAAGGTTACTTCTAAAGAAAATACTTAAATTTATAACAAAGTAGTAGAATTTTCAACAAAAAATTTTTCTATAGAAAAGTTTAATTTTTAATCCAAAGGGACGAGTTTTCAATTAAAAAAAAAATTTGCAACAAAAATGTTGATTTTTAAAAAAAAGATGACTTTTAAACAAAATAGTTGAATTTTCAATCCAGAGGAAGGAATTTTATATTTAAAAATAAAAAAACAAATTTGCAACAAAACAGTTGATTTAAAAAAAAAAAAGATTACTTTTAAACAAAATACTTAAATTTTCAGCAAAGTAGTAGAATTTTCAACAAACAAATATTAATTTTCAAGTAAAAAAGACGAACTTTTCACAACCAAGAATTTTTCTGCAAAAAAAGATGAATTTTCAAGTCAAAAAGACGAACTTTTCACAAGACTTTTTCAACCAAGAATTTTTCTACAAAATAGTTGAATTTTCAACGAAATATTAAAATTTTCAACAAAATAGTTGAATTTTCAACCAAGAATTTTGCTACTAAAAAGATGAATTTTCAATCCAGAGGGACGAATTTTCTATTCAAAAATAAAAACCAAATTTTCAACATAACAGTTGATTTTGAAAAAAAAAAGATTACTTTGAAAAAAAATACTTAAATTTTCAACAAAAAAATATTAACTTTCAAGTCAAAAAGACGAACTTTTTACAAAACAGTTGATTTTCCAAAAGAGAGTTGATTTTTAAACAAAATAGTTGAATTTTCAACAAAATATTAAAATTTTCAACAAAATAGTTGAATTCTCAACTCAAAAATATTAATTTTCTAGTCAAAAAGACGAACTTTTCGCAAGACAGTTGAATTTTCAACAAAGAATTTTCTTACAAAAAAGATCAATTTTCAATCCACAGAGACGAATTTTCTATTTAAAAATAAAAACAAAATTTGCAACAAAACAGTTGACTTTCACAAAAAATAGAATACTTTTGAACAAAATGGTTGAATTTTCAAGAAAATACTTCAATTTTCAACAAAATAGTTGATTTTTCAACAAAAAAATATTAATTTTCAAGTCAAAAAGACGAATGTTGAATTTTCAACCAAGAATTTTTCTACAAAAAAGACGAATCTTCAATCCAGAGGAACGAGTTTTCTATTTAAAAAAAAATTTGCAACAAAAACAGTTGATTTTCAAAAAGAAAGATGACTTTTAATCAAAATAGTTGCATTTTCAACAAAAAAATATTAATTTATAATTAATTAATTAATATTAATATTAAAAAATATTAAATTTAAAAATTTTGATAAAAAGTCATCCATTTTTGTTTATTTTTCAACTGTTTTGATGAAAATTCGTCCTTTTGCTTGAAAATTTAACTATTTTGGTAGAAAATTCAACTAATTTAGAAAGAAAATATCAATTAATATTCAAATATTATTATTATTTATTAATTATAATACTAATTATTCAATAGTTAATATTATTATTAATATTCTGTTATTGAAAATTTCTTATTTTAGTCTAAAAATTCGTCTCTTTTAGTAGAAATTTCATCGTGTTTAAGTTTAAATTTAACTGTTTATTTTGAAAATTATTTTTTCTTCAGGATTTAATTATTTTATTGAAAATTCAACTACTTGGTTGAAATTTTAACTAATTAAAAAAAATCATTTTTAATTGAAAATTTAACTATTCCACTTGTTGTTGAAAATTTATCGTTTTTAGTCGATAATTTAACAATTTTGATAAAAAGTCGCCCTTTTTGGTTTATTTTTCAACTGTTTTGATGAAAATTCGTCTTTTTGACTTTAATATTGAACTATTTTTGTAGAAAATTCAACTAATTCAGTAATAAATTAATATTAATTATTATTTATTGAATATTATTATTGATTAATATTTATTTATTATTTTTATATTAATTATTATTATTTATCAAATGATAAATATTAATATTCTTTTATTGGGAATTAATCATTTTAGTTTAAAAATTCTTCTCTTTCAGTATAAATTTCATCGTGTATTTTAACTGTTTTTTTTTGAAAATTATTATTTTCTTTTTGCGGATTCATCTATTTTGTTGAAAACTCAGCTGCTTGATTCAAAATTTAAATTTGGTTAAAAATTCAGTTTTGATTAAAAATTTAACTATTCTATTTAGTTGATAACTTAATAATTTTGATAAAAAGCCTTCCTTTTTTGTTTATTTTGCAACTGTTTTTATGACTATTCGTCTTTTTGGCTTGAAAATAGAACTATTTTGATAGAAAATTCAACTAGTTTATTGAGAAATTAATATTAATCAATATTTAATAATAATAATTTGTTATTCATTTATTATCATTATTGTATTGATTATTATTAATTATTAAATAATTAATATTAGTATTAATATTATTTTATTGAAAATTAATCATTTTAGTTTGAAATTCCTCTCTTTTACTAGACATTTTATCTTAGTTGGTTAAGAATGTAACTGTTTATTTTGAAAATTAATTTTTTTGTTTTGAGGATTCAACTATTTTGTTGAAAATTCAACTACTTGGTTGAAATTTTAACTATTTTTAAAAGATTGATTTTTTTCAAAAATTAACTATTCCAGTTGCTGTTAAAAATGTATCTTATTTAGTTAATAATTTAACTATTTTGATAAAAAGTCATCCTTTTTTGTTTATTTTTCAATTGTTTTTATGAATATTCGTCTTTTTGGCTTGAAAATTGAACTATTTTGGTAGAAAATTCAATTAGTTGATGTCCGCTGAGTACATTTATAATTATAAATTATACTCAGTTAACATCCAAAGTTCTTCTTTCTTTCGTTGACAAGGCATTCTAACCTCAGCTGTCAGAATACTTAAAATTCCGTGCCGCGCAGCCCCGAAAAAGTGTTAGTCTTTCTGGCAACTTTGACGTTGCGAGAGCGAACCAATCGCGCGAAGCCCCCTCCCAGCGACATCGATGAAACGATCCTCGCTAGTGAACCCCCACTCTCCTGTGTCGCGAGTGGTGCGCCGCCGCTGAAGCGAAGCCCATAAGAATACGGTCCGCAAGACCAAGAAGACAGATCTCCCCGGGCTTCGGCCCAAGCCACATCTCCCTGGTTTCTCCGCTCCAACCCTTGCCCGAGCGAAGAAGAGCCAAACCAAGGACCCCCTCCCCTCCCCGGATCCCCCTGGATTTCTCCCGACTGGCAAATCGTCTCCATTACCATCCCCACAAACCGACGACCTACTACACTCGCTGCCCTCAGTAACAATTTCTCGAATCCAAGGTGCACGATACCGCCCCCCCTCCCAGTTACATCTCAAACTGTGCTAAGACGCGACCTTCCAATGTAACTAGTATTAGCAATAAACCTTCCACTTTAATTTTAAAACTTTACTTTTTTCCATTTGTAAATTAGTTTCCCTCTCCCATTTAATTTAATAACTTATGAATCAGTCTCAACCCACAGACTGACCTCATAGTTTAGTGAGAAATTAATATTAATCAATATTTAATAATAATAATATTTTTGTATTTATTATCATTATTATATTAATTATTATTAAATAATCAACATTATTATTAATATTAATTTATTAAAAATTAATCATTTTTGTTCAAAAATTCTTCTCTTTTAGTAGAAATTTCATCGTATTTAAATTTAGTTCTTTATTTTGAAAATTATTTTTTTCTGAGTATTCAACTATTTATTATATTAATGATTAATAATTCTTAAATAATTAATATTATTTTATTGAAAATTAATCGTTCTAGTTTAAAATTTCTTTTCTTTTAGTAGAAATTACATCGCTTTTCAATTTAATTGTTTATTTTGAAATTTGTTGTTGTTGAGGATTCACCTATTTTGTTGAAAATTCAACTATTTGGTTGAAATTTTAACTATTTAAAAAAAATTAATTTTCAATCAAAAATTTAACCATCCCAGTTGATTTAAAAAATTATCTTCTTCAGTTGATAATTTAAGAATTTTGATAAAAAGTCATTCTTTTTCGTTTATTTTTCAACTGTTCAGATAAAAATTCGTCTTTTTGACTTTAAAATTGATCTATTTTGGTAGAAAATTCAATTAGTAAAAAATTAATATTAATTAATACTTATTAATTATTATTATTTATTTATCGTTATAATAATTATGAAATGATAATTATTAATATTAATATTCATTTATTGAAAATTAATCATTTTAGTTAAAAAATTCATCTTTTTTAGTAGAAATTGTCACCTTATTTAAATTTAACTGTTTATTTGAATTTTGTTGTTGTTGAGGATACAACTATTTTGTTGAAAATTCAACTAATTTAGTAAAGAATTAGTAATAATTAATATTGATCAATTATTATTATTTATGTATTATTGTATTAATTATTAATAATTATTAAATAATTAATATTTTTTATTGAAAATTAGTCATTTTAGCTTAAAAATTCGTCTCTTTTAGTAGAAATTTCATCTTCTTTAAATTTAACTGTTTATTTGATATTTTTTTTGTGGATTCAACTATTTTGTTGAAAATTCGACTATTTTGGTAGTTTCTTATTTTTTTCTTTTCTTGCTGAAAATTCAACTCTTGTGTTGAAAATTATTCTTTGGAGTTTAAAAATTATTATTCTGTTTTTTTCAGAATTCAAATATTTTGTTGAAAATTCAACTACTTGGTTAAAAGTTGAACTATTTTGTTAAAAATTCATTGATGAAAATAATTATTTATAATTTTAGTGGCAAATTAATTTTTCTAACTGAAAATTTAACTATTTAATTTCCTTTTCAAAATTTATTTTCTTAAGTGGAAACCTTAACAATTTTGTAAAAAAAATTCATCCTTTTGGTCTATTTTTCAATTTTTCTGTTGAAAATTCGTTTTTTCTTGCCTTGAAAATTCAACTTATTAATCTTTTAGTTTAAAAATTTCGTCTCCTTTTTTAGAAATTTCATCTTGTTTGGTTAAAAATGTAACTGTATATTTTGAAAATTATTTTTTTTTTGAGGATTCAACTATATTGTTGAACATTTATCTATTTGGTTGAGAGTTTGACTATTTTGTTTCAAATTCATTTTTAACTGAAAATTTAACTATTCCATTTGTTGTTAAAAGTTTCTTTCTAAAAGTTTCTTTGTCTGGAAAATTAAACTATTAATTAGTTTAATTTTTTATTTTTAATGAATTAGTAAATTTATTTATTTTATTTATACTATTTAATAATTAATAAATGAATAAATGACAAAATAAATAAACAAAATAAATAATTAAACTATTTTTGTAGAAAATTCTACAAATTTAGAAAAAAATCCACATCTTCGGGTTGAAAACTTCATTTTTTTATTAAAATGTAATCATTCTAGTTTGAAAATTTGTCTCTTTAGTATAAATTTAATCTTGTTTGGTTAAAAATGCAATTGTTTATTTTGGAAATTATTATTTTTTTTTTAATTCAAATATTTGTTTGAAAATTAAAATACCTGGTTAAAAGTTGAAATATTTTGTTAAAAATTAATTTTTTTGTTTTGATGATTTATCATTTTAGTTAAGAAAAATGTTATCTTTTTTTAAATTGAACTATATTGTAGAGAATTCTTTTTTTTAGTGGAAAATTAATTTTTTTAGCTGAAAATTTAACTCTTCTATTGAAAATTAATCATTTTAGTTTAAAAATCCATTTCCTTTAGCAGAAAAATCTTTTTCAGTTGAAAATGTAAATGTTTATTACAAAAATTATTCTGCTTTTGTTGTCCAGAATTCAAAGATTTTGTTGAAAATTCAACTATTTTGTTAAAACTTAACTTTTTTGTTAAAGATTCATATTTTCGGGATAAAAATTTACTGTTTGGTAGCAAATTCGTCTTTTTGGTTAGAAAATTCATCTCGTTTGGTAGGAAATAATAATAAATTTATTTTTATTAATTAATTAATTTATTTATTTATAATTATTTATTCATTTATATATTAATTCATTTTATTAATTAATCTATTTATTAATTTATTTTATTCATTAATTATTTTATTAATTTATTGATTTATAATTTATTTCCTTTTTGCTTAAAAATGAAACTGTTTGGTTAAAAAATAATCTTTTTTTGTTAAAATATCACCTATTAAAAATTAAACATTTTAATAAAAAAAATCAATTATTTGGTTCAACATTCAACTATTTGGTTGAGAATTCAATTATTTAATTAAAAATTAACATTTTTGTTTAAAATTCATCTCTTTCTTTGACAATTCTTCTTATTTGGTAGGAATTTAATCTTTTTTGGGGTAAAATGAAAAGATTTGGTTGAAAAATAATCTGTTTTGGTTGTGGATTCAACTATTTTATTAAAAATTCGTATTTTTTAGTTAAATTAAACTGTTTTTATGAAAATTTTTGTTGGTTAAAAATTTAACTACTTATTTGAAATTTGAACTTCTTTAATAAAAATTCATTTTTTTGGTTGAAGATTCATCATTTTAGGTAAAAATTTATTTTCTTGATTGAAAATTTAAGAATTTTGTTGAAAATTCGTTTTCTTTTAGTAGAAAATTGAACTTTTTTAGTTAGAACTTCGAATATTTAGTTGGAAATTTATGTATTTTGTTGAAAATTTGTATTTCTAGTAAAAAATTAGTCTTCTTGTTTGAAAAAACATCATTTTGGTTGAAAATTGAACTATTTCATTTTTGCTTCAAAATCCAGTCGAGTAATTAAAATATTACATTTTTCTCTTCAAACTGAATGGCTACTTTTATTTTATTTCAGAAATGAACTATAAACTTTTTTTAATAAATTGTATAAAAAAAAGCTATTTTTCATATATTAAATTTAAATTTTCGCAGAACTCGATGTCGTTTCATAATTCTTAATTAGTGCATTAATCCTGAACACTTTAAGAGACAAAGTATTTTTATTTTTGAAAACTGATTAAAAGTATAATTGATTGAATTTATGAAGAAAAATGCAAATTTGTTTTGAAATAGAAGGAAAATCTTATTTTAATCATATCATTCGGATTTATCGATATATGTATATTTAATATGGGATATGTTGGGATATATTGTACGTTCTTGAATTAATGCATGACACGTGTCACTTATTTGAATGGAACTATGTAAATCGTTGCATAACACGAAAGCACTAATAAGAATGAACCATGAGCATTTGTGGATGCATTAGCATACCAAATTCTTGACGTTGGGTGAAATGTGCAATTCATATGGCGTAAATTAAAGAGACAAGGAAGACAAGTGCAAGTGTAGGTATCAAGAACCGGCTTAACGAACAAATCTGATTCATCCAGTCTTTCCATGCTCCTCAATTTTTAGTTTTTTAAGCTTTTAGTGTTGAAACTTACCGAAATATTTATTTAATTCAGGGGACAGTGGTCCTAAGTCGGCACAGAAAGAGTCCTATGCCGGCACCTCCTGGTCCTAAGTCGGCACAGTAAGAGACCTATGCCGGCACCTCCTGGTCATGAGTCAGCACTCATGAGGCAGGTTATGTAAGTTTTAGGAGGAAATGGCCAAACTTGAACCGTTTACAATAACAAAAAACATGTAGAATATTATCAAACTTTGGACACCTACCAGAGACAAGCAACATGCAGCCAAAACACAACCGAACTAAAAAAAACAACAAGAGACGAGTGATCTGGAATTGAAACACAACAAAACAAAATAACACATAAATAACAACAAAAGCAACAAAAAAAGGTGCCGACTCAGGACCACCTTTTTGGTGCCAACTCAGGACCACTAAGAATGTTTGGACATTTCGTGCTATTATGCACACCAAACAAATCCGAATGAAAAATCGACTTTATCAGGCGAAAGCACACAGAACATAGAAACAAACGCACTTAATCGATTGAAATTTTCAAAATACACCTGTAGGTGCTTCACAAGAATTGAAGAAAATGGAATTCCGCTTGTCAAGCGAAAACTAAAGTGACAATTGTTATCGTAAATTACGTTCATGTCTACCAACCTGTCATACGAAAAAGTGGTTAAATCAACACGAGCGCCATTTCTGAGAAACGCGAGGGTGCCGGCTTAACCCGCAGTGCCGACGTAGGACCACTCTCTCCTATATTAATTTATTCCTTCTATTTATTTACAACCTTTACCGTTTCCTTTTTTTCACTTCTCTTCTAACTTAAACTTTCCATTGTTCACATTCACTTTTTCATTCCATATTAATTCCTTCCTTTAGCCTCCTCCAGTTCTTTCATCCACTCCTCACTCAGTCCTTCCTTCTATAAAATTTTTACCACGTTCTATTTCCAGCTTTCCTTATCTGCAATTCCTCTCTTACAACCTTCCCATACATACTTTTATGTTTTCTCTTTCCATTCACAGATTCTCCACATTTTGTTTCCCAATCTAAGTCTTGCTATTGTCCATCTTCTCTCCCCCCATCTCTTTTCTAAATACTTGGTTATTTTCTTTGGTATATTTTCTCCAATTGTTTATAGTTAACTCCAGTCCCCTCTCCTATATCTCTATCCCTGAGGAATTCTGTTTTTGTCCTTCCCATTTCGTTAATTCGATCTTCCTTCCTGTTCTTTCTTCTACCTCCTTTAAACACTTTTTCGCATACTCTATTATATGTAAATTATCCATGCTCATTTCTTCAGTTCTTTCCCCCCATATTTCCGGACTTTAGAGTCTTTGTATCATCTATCTATCTAATCTCATCTTTACCTTATTTCTTTCCTTGTTGTGTGCTCTTCCTCGTCTGTTTCCCTTCCTCTTTTTCTCCCTTCCTAACTTTCTTCTTTACCTCTCCTATCAAATTCATGAAATATTTTTTCGATTCTACCATCTCAATGTCCTCGTTCACTCTTTTCCTCCCTTTTCTCTCTCTATTGACTACCTTCTAAACTTCTTCTGTCCCAGCCTTTCTCACCTCTTCTTGAAATCTTTTCTCTTCCTCCTTTTTTTTGATCACACATATCAGTGTACTCCTTTTTTCTTCTAGTTTTTTCTCCACTACTTTTCCCTCTTCTCCATTTTCTTAATTCCTTCCTCACTCTCTTCTTCTTTTTAGATTCCTCATCTCATCCACTTCTACTCCCTTCTTCATTAACTTCTTTTTTGCGTTTTTTGTCGTTTAGATTCTCCTCTCCTATTTTGATATTCTCACTTTCTCCTTACATTGTTCTTTTCCTTCTATCGACCTCTCTCTTCCTGTTCTTATTTCCTTTACTTTCTTTTCATCCTCCTTTTTATTACTATTTTCTCCCTATAATATCACTATTATGGGAAAGTGATTCGAATCCATATAAATCCCTACCTCTAGTTTCTTGACCTCTCTTACCTCGTCGTCTACTATCACATAATCAATTACCGTTTCCTCATCTCCTAGTGAACGTGAATACTCGGCTTCCTCATCCCGCTCCATATTTTCGTTTAAAATAAACCATCGGATCACCTCCAAGTTTTTCAATAATTTGTTAACCTCTTCTTTTAGAATCTTGTCTTTGGATTTCTCTCCTCCCATTTTTACCTCTTCTACCCCATCCAATCACCAATCCTCCTATTGCTCTACCTTTTTTTATCCCTTCTCTTTGTATTTTGAACCTGCCATCTGTGACCTCATGGTGACCTCCCCCTTACCTTACCTCCCCTTACCTCCCCTTACCCATCCCTTTTCATCTAGCCACGTCTCCATAATTAGTACCACCTCACATTGTTCCAAATTTCTCATAAAATCCCTATCCTTTCTTTTCATGCCTGCTACATTCCCCCGTCGTGTTAATTTTGACTAACTCTTCCCTTTCTTTGCACCAATTCCATTGTTTACTTTCTATTTGTATTCCCCAACACTTCACTCACCTGCTTTATCCCTTTCTTTTCTCGTCCATAAATTCCTGAAATATACTGCATATTTCTTTCTTCTCATGTCAAATCGTCGTGAACACCTTCAGCTCATCCAAATCCAAAGTTTTTGTATAAAATGTAAGAGAAATTATAGTTGCATTACGATTAATTGGAAATAGATTCTATTTGGCAATTATTGAAACAATTTTTATAAACAAATTAAGTGTTTGGATATTTTTCAACAAACAGACTCAATATTTTTTACGGAATCAACTAAGATTGAAAACTCTGTTTGGCTTCTCAAAAATCAAGATTATTTATGCATTCCACATGCGCTAGAGGCGTGGAAATTTTTTCCGATTCTCGTGACATGAAATTCTGCTTTTATCAGCGAAGTATTTTTACTTTTCAAGTTAGGATCTTATTACAGATTTTTTTCAACTTTGAGGGCTGATTTAGGGAGGGTTCCACATGCGCGAAACATAGCCTTTTCTAAAGTAAATTTATTTTTCTATATCATTGACCTTACACATCGGAGATATTGGACTAGTATAATAAAAATGTTTAATACATCTATGATTAACTAATTTCAGGAAATTTACTTCGCATCACTGACAATTTTATATTTCTTTAAATTAAATTAATGGTGTGTGGAAGATTATGTTTTATACGCTCTACCTTAAAATTAAATAAGATTGGGTTATTTGACCCTACTGGAGTGTCCATGATTTCATCTCGGGTCAGTGGGGTAATCGTGCCGCTATTCATGTTTATTTTTACTCGTCCTTTATTTTGAATGCGTGAATTATATTTATATATTCCAGCAAGAGCTTCAGTACTGTCCAATACTGCAAAGACGTCACCATCAAAAGTTGATAATACAATTTGTTCTTGGTTTGGCATGGGCTCATAGACATTCCGTCTTACGGTTATTTTAATTTTCTTATCCGCCGGAAAAGTATATTTTCGAAGTTCGAATATTCGGTTCGGATTTCTAATTGAAGTAAGGCGAATAAATTTAAGTTGGTCAAGTCCATATCCAGATCCGTCAGAAGAAGGAAGCCTGGTAGGTGGAGCGATGCGCCTGGCAGGTGCAGCCATGCACCTGGCAGGAGGAGACCTGGACCTAACACGAAGAGGTGGCTCGGCAGGAGGAGAAGACCTGATTGGAGAATGAGGCCTGGAAGGTTGAAAAAACTTGGCAGGAGAATGTTGTCTGTCAGAAGAAGAAGAAGAAGAAGATGGGCGGCCACGAGGAACATAAGAAATAGGGTCGCCATTAGGTAAACATTCAAACTGCGAACTGAAATCTGCAAGAAGCAACAGGCGATTAATTTTTTAAAAGTACACCAGAGTCCCTCTATAGTAGTTCCCTCTATAAGAGAGAAGGCGTTCCAAGGGGACAAGAGGGGGGCGTTTGTAAGGTCAGCGGAGGTGCGATGTTTACGGTTTGGCGCTATCAAAAGCCACGAGAAAGAAAGAGAAGAAGAACGGTTTGTTTGAGTCCCGAGATAGTGCGAAGCGATAAAGGGTACCCCCGAGACGGCTGCTATAGAGGGACTCTTGTGTATGTTGGTATCATTAACTCGTTATAGCAAAATTGCGAAGAAAGACTGAAGACATTGAGGAAAGACAGCTCTGGGAAATTTTTAGAAATCTGGACGTGCAATATTCAGGGAACACCAATCAGGAAGGATCTTGACAAAGTTATATTTTCAGGGCTGGTATACACAAATGCAGCAAAATTCTGGGAGAAAAGAAAAATCTTTGCACATCTATAATACAGAAAACATTTGCAAACAGTCGCACGGAAAAAATATAAGCTGTCTGTCGATACTAGCAGATTACTTCACTTATTAGGAAAAAAAAAATGTAATTGTATTTTCATTTTATACATACAGATTCACATAAAGTTTTCTCAAATAGAACGGACGGGTGAAATAACGGTGTTCTTGCTTTTTCAGAAGTCACTTGATTTTCATTTGTTTGTCATTAAGTTATGAGCTGAAAAAGATTATTGTACCTTCACGTCGAATCGGTTTTCATAATTGGAACACGAAAATCTGTAGGACAGTCAACTTTTTTCCGTGAAGGATTAAATTATAAATTAGTTGCAAGTTAGTCGTAAATTATAGTAATTATAGGAATTTTTTTGAAAATTCGATTATAAGGCATTTCTTTAATTTTGAATTAATATCTTCCAAACTTGCGCAATCTTTGTACATTGGTGGGTTCTGTATACGCACTTAGTTTGGTTAAGATATCTCATAAATTGACTGATATATACAACTTTTACTTTTCAAAACTATTTATGTTACAGATAATTTAAACTTATTTAAAGACAGCTTATTTAAACACAATTAACATATACTTTTAATTTTTACTGCGCACTTAATTCACAAGAATAACGCAATTAAAATTTTTAAATGTTCTGGGAGTATTAACCTAAGTTTATGATCCTGGCGAACACCTTTTGGATTTGATGGGCAGCATGCCATAAGGGGCTAACCCATAGTTTTAGGATTTAAGGAGAGACACGAAAAACGTTTTCAAAGACAAAATTTTTAATTAAAAAAATCAGAAAGCACTTTCGAGATAAATTAGTGCTGAACTGAAGACTGAAAAGTTTGATTGGGAAATTTGTCTAGTTTTCGAGAAAATAGAGGGAAAGTTTTTTTCCCGTCGAGGGGCATGTTTTCTCAACTTTAGATGGTGCTTGAAAATCCAATTTTTAATTTAAACAAAAAAGTGAAACATAGTTTTCAGACAAAATACCATTTCTACTATAACTCATTGTAATTTCTGATTTTCAAATTGATACAATCTCAAATAGAGTTTGGAAAAAAATAGCCACTGGGATGGAATTTGATTACGTCGGACAAATTGTTATTTGCGGAAAGTTTAGAAACATGTTAAAAATTATAGATATATTATAGTATTATATTCACCAATATTTTTAAGAATCACCATCAAGATGAAGACCAGAGTATAGACGATCTCCATTTTTGGTACTTAGGAAAAAAACTGATGAATGCTAATATTCTAGTGTTTTATTCGAGTTTATATGATATTTTTATCGTTGTCTCATGGACTATAGGCGTCAAGCTTGTCTTTTGAGAGAATTATATTTATATTTCATAAAAGAGTCCAATGACAGAAATTTGGTTATCTCAACCCAGGCTAGTTTGGTAAAAACATAAATTTTTTTTAATAACGCTTTGATAACAATCTGAGCGTCAATATTCATGAAAATAAGCGTCAAGTGTATTTTTGATGATATCATCTGTTATGATTTTGTAACTTCCTTAATAGCAATTAAAATTCAAGAATAAAATGTAATACTCTCAATCAATCAATCAATAATGGTTTATTATTTCTTTTCTCACCTCGATTGAGGTCTTAGAATTATATTCCATTACATAGGCATCTTTTTCATATTATAATTAGCGGTACTCACTTGGAATGGAAGCTTCTAATGCGTCCCCTAAGGGTTTACATTTTTCTTATATCTCTTCCCTATTCCTTTATACACCCCCACGCACTTACTTGGTGGTAAGAGGGGGAACTACAGTTTAAGGTGGGTTCCAAACCACCAAGAGCAACAGCTTTAAGTACTTAGAGAACCTTGTTCTCTAGAGTTACCGGTCCCACGACTCTCCGGAGATGAACAGCTCCCTTGGTAGGCTAGTGTTCACCGCATGGGCCGCCGAGGATCTACCAGAGTGCGAGGTGGGAATCGAACCCGCAAGCCGACGGAGTGGGTCCAAAGCCTACGCCTTAACCCCCACGACCATTATCCTGTATGTATCTCCATACTTGTCTCACTGATCACTTTCTTGCTCACTTTCTTGAAGCTCCTGATACAATTTTTAGAGTTCTCTGCTGAACCAGCATGCGCCCTTCGATACTTTTCCTTTGAGCATTTCAATCATCCAATCGTCTCTCTTGTGCTTTTTCTCAATTGCCTCCAACCAGTTTCTTCCTTCCTGTTTCAGTTTTCCTCTCAATTCTTTACAGTTCCATATATGTTCGAAACTTTCCTCTTCTTTTCAGCAGATCCTACATTGGTATATCTCCCTCCATCCTTTTTGTCCAGCTCTGCTTAAGTTGCCGCATCTCAGTCTCGCCCACTCTATTTTCTCCCATTCTTGTAATACTTTGTCAGACAAGTATTTTTCTTCATTCATTGTTTCTTTGATATCTTTATCGTATTCTCAGTAAATAGACTCATCGATCTTGCTCCAACTTTTTTATACTTCTCGTTCTATTATAATTTTTACTATCTCTTGAAATATGAATCCTAGACCATCTTCCTTTTCTTCCATACTCATCAGTTTTAAAATATCCGGACTCCCCAACTCTTCGAATGCTTTCTTCAATTCTTTGCCCCATTGTGTAGCGTTATTGTTTCTTAGTCCTCTAAATATTTTGTTTAGACATTGTTTCGGCCACCTTGCATCTTACATTTGACACACCTGTAAAGTGAAGCTTGCTACTCTTTTCAGAGACAAAGAGCACATTTTCGTCCTGCGTGTTTCCATCCTCCATATGTAATCTGACGTATTTCTGCTCAGTCCTAACGTAATTTTCATGAAACGACCTTGCACCTTTTCTATTTCTTTTTTCTCAGACCAACCCCACACTTCTGCCCATACATGATTACTGAGCTGATTAGTGAATCAAATAAGTATATCTTCCGTCTCAGATTTCCTACTTTCGCCCTTTTCATTAAACCCCAGACTTGATTTATAACTTTTTGAACCTTTCCTGCTTGTTTTCTTAGATGTTCCGTTGAAGTATTTTCTGTGGTGAAGCAATAGCCTAAATATTTGAATTCCTTCACTATTTCTATTTGTTCTCCTCCAAAGTAAAATTTATCTTCTTTTGATACTTTCCCTGCCTTTCTGAAGATCATGATGTTTGATTTAGATGTATTAAGTTCCAATTTATTTCTGGTTGTGTATTTTTCTAAGCTTTTCATAATTAATTTCAGCTCACCTCTGTCCTCTGCTACTATTACTACGTCATCTGCATATTTCAAACAGTATATTTTTGTCTTTCCTACCACCGTTCCTCCAATTTTTCTTCTTTCGCAATCATCTTCTGAGTCATTCACGCGTATGTTGACTAACACCGGACTAAATGGACATCCTAGTTTGACTCCTTTTTTAGTCCAGAAACATCTGTTGGATCCTTTCCAGTGATTCCAACCTCCTCGAGTTTCTGCATCAATAATGCCCTGTCAACTTTATGAAAGGATGCCCTAAAGTCAATGAAGAAAGCGTAGAGTTTTCCTTTTTCCTGTTTTAGTTTGTTCTGTATCAGTGAGTTCAGAACAAATATATGTTCCCTCGTCGAGTACCCTGGTCGAAAGCCTGCCTGACTCTCTCCTAATATTTTATTTTTCTGCAGCCACGTCCTGAGTCTTTTTGCGATAATCCCTGCTAGCGTCTTGTCTGTAGTGTTGAGTATCGTTATTCCTCTATAGTTTTTCGCATTCTTCTCATCTCCTCCCTTGTGGATTGGATAGATCTCTGCAGTTTCACACCCTTCTCCTATATTCTTCTTGGGACAGTGCTTTAAGGAATTCATTTATGATCCCATCTTCTCCTGGCGGCTTTCCCTCCTTCAGTTTCCGGATCTGTTCTTCTACCTCTTCTTTCGAAATATCTTCATTCAATTCTGCTAATTTATCTTCTCCTCTCTTCTTCTCTTTCGTTTCATCCAACTCTGGCTCTTCTTCTATCCTTTCCGGCATTCTCTTCGTTTCATCCAATTTCGGTTCTTTTTCTGTCCCTTCCAATAACTACTTGAAATGTTCAATCTATTGTCCTTCATTTATGCTGGTATTCAAACTTTCCCTTTTCCTTGCTCTGTAGGGTCTATCTGCTGTCTAGAATTCTCCTAAGTTCTTGCTCTTCTCCTCTTCTCTTCACCCTATCGTTTTTCTTTTTTGATCTTCTAAACTTGGTTCGATTTCTTCTGGTTTCCTTCCTTTTTTCATTACATTCTTTATCAAACCAATAGTTACCCTTCTTCTTTCCTTGTTTCATCATCCCAGATTTTTCTGCCGCTTCAGTGATTATTTTTTTGAGATTGTCGAGTCTTTCCTGTGTTGTCTTTCGGTTTCCTTTTCGGATTCTTCCAAGTTTTTGAGTAGAGCTTCTCTGAACTCTTCCTTTTTATCTTCCCTCCATTTCCAGCGTTCCTCCAGAAAACCATCCTCCTGCTGCCCTGGTAAATTCCATTTTGTCGTTGCAATTAGAGGCGTCTGATCTGCTTCTTCTCTTTCGTCTATCTGTCTTTCATAAATTGGGTCTTCTTCATCCTTCACGATAAGATAATCCAGGTCCGACGCACTGTTTGTTCCAATGCACGTTAATTTTCCTTTTTCATCTCCCTTCAGTCTTCCACTCATGACCGTCAAACCATAGTCTTCACACCATTTCAGTATATTTTCTCCTTCTTTATTTAGTACTGCACCTTCCGAGTGGCTTTCCCTATCCTCTTCTCCTTCTGAATCTGTTCTCGCTAATTCTTGACTTATTATCGCATTAAAATCTCGTAAATTGTAAGAGGGTGTCCTTGGTATGTAGATTGTTCAAGAAGTTTTTCTATTTTTTCTCTGATTTTCTTCATCCCGACAATGTTGTAAACGGATATAATTTCTCCTAATTCTCCACCAATTTCATAATTAATTTTCACTCCGTATTTCCATTCTGAAAATTTTTATTTCGCGTTCTTCAGCTTCCTGCAACCTATGAGCTGTCCTCCCATGGCCCTTCCTTTTTGTTTCTTCCTAATAGCTGGTTTCATGAACCATTCAAAATCATTTTTCAATCTCTTTCTGATTCTCTCTTCTTGTTCCTTCTTGATCTTGATTTTTCTGTATCTCACCTTCACTTCTTCTCCGTTTTCTCTTTCCCTCCTAGCTACTTCTCTTATTTTCCTTTGTACCTCTCTTTCTGTTCTCGTCAGATCGTCGTCTACGAAGATGTTCGTTCCTTTAAGATCAGATTTTCTTCCCAAGATCTCCCTTTTCATTTTCCACGTTTCCAACTTGATCACTAATACCTTGTTATTCTCTTTCCTTCCAATCTCGTACGCCTCTTTGATTCTTCCCTCTACTTTGATGGTTTCTTCGAGGAAAAGTCGTGCTGTCTCTATCGCTGAGTTTCCTCTCTGCAGTCTTCTTAGAACAATATTATTCTTTCTTTCTCTCTTTTCCAGTTTTTTCTCCAAGTCACTCATTTCTTGTGCGTCCATGTTCTCATTTTGAACTCTTTTCGGTGCCGACTCTTCTCTCTTCTCCAGTTCCGTTTGAATTTGCTCAATTTTCTGATCTATTTTCTTTTATCTATATTCTTTCTTCGATACCCACTCCTCGTTTTGAATTTTCGACTCCAAAACATGGATTTTCTTATATACGTTCGTTCTTTCTCTCTCCCATTTTTCACTTTTGCGCTGCAATTCAGCCTTCACTTCTTGTAATTCGTTTTGGTTCTCCTCCATCGATCTTTCTTTTTCTGTTCTTCTTTCCTTCAAGTCTGCCATTATGAGCAGTAAGAGCTCTCGGTCAGTCTTTTTTCTCGTCTCTTCTGTTTCTTCCATCTCTCGCTGCTCTTGATTGTCACGTTCTTTTGAAAAGGTATTTTTCTGAGTTGAGCGTAACCTTTTCTCTTCTTGTTCCGGTTGATTATTATTATCCTTATTTTCTGCGGACTCCTCTGTTCGGCTTCCCTTTATCGTTCTCTTCATGTATGTGTCTAAACTCTGTGATCTGCTACTCGTTTCTGATCCCGTCAATTTCTTTGGTCTTCCTCTTCAACGTCTCTCGGGGGCTGTTTTCATGTTTTGCGTGCTACTGTTTGTTTTTGTATTTTCTGTCGGTAAGTCAGATTCACTTTTGTCTATCACTTTCTCTTTTTGCTGCCTGGCGTCGCTACTGCTCTTCGGCATTTCTCGCCCACGTCATTTCCGACTGAACCTAACCTCTAATAATTTAATGCTTAATTTTTTAATGTCCTTCGCGCTTTATTCTCAACTCCTGCACTTCTGATTATATATCCCTATGATTCTTCGAAATTTGCTCTAAAAATTTTCACAGAACTTTGCTTTTGTACCACAACTTTCTCAGTACTTTCTTATCAAACTTCACCACCCACTTTGCACAGGTCCACTACACTCTGTCCACCGGAACCTTCTTCAATGTAATACTCTCATTTTTAACCTTAAGTTTCCTTAGTGAAGAAACCTAAGCTTTCCTTTGGACTAAAAATAAAGCCAAAATACGTTCTTTATTTAATTTGAAAATTAAAAATTGTTCAAAACTTTTAATTCAAAATTATTACATTGAACAGAGTTTAATTTGAAAACGCTCATAGTTAGGTCTTTTATTCTTAATTCGTTCATTATAAATGTAAAAATAGATACTCACGGTTTTTAGTGCTTAGGCAATTTCAAATTAATAGCGTTCGAGATACAATAATTTCTAAATTATCAATTGTACATTTAAGTTTGTCAAATATGAGTAATATTTAATTGGAGATTTAAAGAATATAACTATTTAAAATTTAGCAGTATACGACTAACAATATTTGAATAACAACCGTCTATTAGATAAGAGTTATCGCCTACAGTTCTGCAAATATAAAAGCTGTAAACATTTATGGAGACAGTTAAGATCTCGAGATACGTTAAAAAAACTTGGCATCCGTAAAAATATTAAAATTACGAAAATAAGAATTTCCCAAACATACTTTAACAACTAGAATTCATAACTTAATACATTATTTAACTGAATTCAAAATTTTTTAGAACTTTTAGTGTTTTAATAGATTTTTCAAATAACTCACGGCTTCAAGAATAAATAACAAGATATTTATATTTAAAATCAGATTTTAATTAGTTTTATTTTATGTGATTTTTCTTCTTCAATGATGTTTTTTATTCCTCTAAAACACTCTATTTTTTCGGGAATGGATCCGTCAGCGTAAAGTTTTAAAATTTCTTCAAATTATCCTTGAAAAAGCCTGGGAAAGATCTCAAGAACTTAGCCCCTGAAATTTAAAGGTTGATTTTTGTGGTGGGTTTCACATGCGCTAGAGAGATAAAACTCTTTTTGACTACTTTTGATATGAAATGCTGCCTTTATCAGCGAAAACCTTTCGACTTTTCAAAATAGTATCTTTCTACAGAATTTTTTAAATTTTTGCGGTTGACTTGGGGTGGCTTCCACATGCACTAGAGGAGTGATACTTGTTTGGGGATCTTGTGGCATGCAAATATGCCATTATTAGCGAAAATATTTCGACTTTTCAAATTAGCGTCTTTATAGAATCTTTGAAAACTCAGGGCATGATTTATGGTCGATTCCACATGTGCCAAAGGGGTGAAACTTTTTTGTGTTGTTTTTGGCTTCGAATTATACCATTATCAGCGAAAATATTTCGTTTTTTTATATAAGCGTCTGTACAGAATTTTTGAAACTTTAGGGGTTGCATTAGTGTGTGCTCCACATGTGCTAGAGGGATAAAACGTTTTTCCGATGCCTGTGACATGAAATGCTGCTATTATTAGCGAAATATTTCTACTTTTCAAGTTAGGTTCTTATTACAGATTTATTTTAACTTTAGGTGTTGATTTAGAGAGGGTTTCACATGCGCGAAACATAGTCTTTTTTAAGATAAATTCATTTTTCTAATTCATTTACCTCACACATCGTAGATATTGGACTAGCATAATGAAAATGTAATCTGTAATTAATTAATTTCATGAAAATTTTTCTATAGCAGTGGAATTTTTTCCTCGTCATAAGCCTATAATAATTTGTTTCAAGAAAAATATTTTTTTCAGCATTGCTGAAAGATTGAAGCCCTGGGAACCATATCATATATTGACTTTTTATTATTAATTAAAATTACAAATTACTTGTAACATTTTAAGATGACTTCGGATCACCAACAATTTTATATTTCTTTAAATTAATTTAATAGTGCCTGGACGATTATGTTTTATATGCTCAATCTTATAATTAAGTATGATTGGGTTATTTGACCCTACTG
Source organism: Andricus curvator (assembly GCA_932195095.1). Taxonomy (NCBI): domain Eukaryota; kingdom Metazoa; phylum Arthropoda; class Insecta; order Hymenoptera; family Cynipidae; genus Andricus; species Andricus curvator. The sequence continues at coordinate 28,736 of CAKNYM010019368.1, forward strand.
GAGTGTCCATGATTTCATCTCGGGTCAGTGGGGTAATCGTGCCGCTATTCATGTTTATTTTTGTTCGTCCTTTATTTTGAATGCGTGAAGTATATTTATATATTCCAGCAAAAGCTTCAGTACTCTCCAATATTGCAAAGACGTCACCATCGAATGTTGATAATACAATTTGTTCTTGGGTTGGGATGGGCCCATAGGAATTCCGTCCTGCGGGTATTCTAATTTGTTTATCCGCAGGAAAAGTGTATTTTTGAAGTTTGAATACCAGGTTCGGATTTCTAATTGAAGTGAACCGAATAAATTTAAGTTGGTCAAGTCCATATTCAGATCCGTCAGAAGAAGGAAGCCTGGTAGGTGGAGCAACGCACCTCTTAGGTGGAGCCATGCACCTAGCAGAAGGAGACTTGGACCTGAGACGAAGAGGTGGCTCGACAGGAGGAGAAGACCTGATCGGGGAATGAGGTCTGGAAGATTGAAAAGCCCTAGCAGGAGAATGTTGTCTTTCGGAAGAAGGAGATGGTCCACCACGAGGTACACCAGGGATAGGGGCACCATTAGGCAAACATTCGAATTGTAAAGTTAAATCTGCAAGAAGCAACAGAGGATTAATGTTTTCAAGTATATTGGTATATCATAAACTCTGTGTAGAAAAATTGCGAGAAAAGGCTAAAGATATAGAGGGGAGATTGCCCTAGGAAATTTTTAGAAAAAAAAATATATAATATAATATATTATAATTCCCGGTAGCGATTTTTTTCTCTTTTGCAATTTGTCCTTCATGGCAGATTTTGGTCTCGTATGGGTTTTAGAATCTTTTCTTTTTTAGTACTTGGCGACACAATTAGCTTACACTTTTAATTTTTACTACGCATTTAATGGACACGAAAAACTCAATTAAAAATCTTAAATGTTGTGGGAGTATTAGGGCTGCCGAGAGCCGTTCCCTGTCCTGGGGTTCTATATTATCACGGGCCCCGGCCCCTTGTCCCTTTTACTACGCTTCTTTATAAAAGATTTTAAATTGCTGAAACCTTGTTGCCAATTAGGACATAGACAGAAAAATATTCGCAAATTATTAAAAATACGACCACTGGATGTATTATACAGTGATCTTACTTTGCTCTTGAAGATTAAATTTTCTAGCCTTATTTGAAGCAAAATAGTCAATTATGGCTTCCAAGTTGGTTTTTCTCGCAAGTTGAGTTTCCACAGCTAGCACACCAAGACTGGACAGCATGTCCTGAGACGTAGTAGACCGCAGGACATTTTTGATTCGTTTCAGACAAGAAAGTGTTCTCTCAGCACTAGCCATAACTTCAAAGTAACTGTAAAGGTGAATTTTGTCTTCCGATAAAATGCGTAATTCCCGAAGAACTAGAAACCTTTACAAAGTTCGTGCATTGCTTCAAACCGCACAGTTACATCCTGGATCACATGGTCCAGGATAACGTAGTACACTGCTCGTTTAAATTTCACATCAGATGCTACATTTTTATCTTCAGATTCTTCGTCGTGGACCTCATCTGGCATTTTCTTGCGCCTGCGACTTCTCTTGGTTTCTTCTTGAAGAGATTCTGGCCAGCCGATATTTATTGCTACAGTGGCAGCTTCATTCCAAATCCCCCATTCTCCATTACACAGAGCTTGCAGCTCTGCAATTAGGCTCTTTAAATTTTTACAGGTGACATCAAGCGTTGCCCCTCGAGTCTGAATATACGTATATACGTTTTGAGTCCATTGACATCACCGCGGCATTCTGCTGTCAGATTTAATAATGACACCTCATCGAGTGCGTCTGCCACTCCTAGAAGATGAGCAGCAAGGGGTTTCACGAAGTCAATCCTGGCCGACCAGAGAGTTCGAGAGGTTGAATACAGAGAGCAGTCTATCTTCTTCTTTAGTATTTTCCATCTCTGTGGACTGGAACTCAACTTTGCGTACAATTTCGCTACGAAACCAAAGAATGTGAGGGCAGCAAGGGAACTTTTATCTGCTTGTACTCCGTTAAGGTTGAAAGAGTGACAAGCGCAGGCAGAATAGACAGCTAGACTGTTAACAGCCAATATTCTCACCTGAACTCCTCTGTAGGGACCTTTCATATTGCTGCCATTGTCATATCCTTGCCCTTGCAAATCTACCAAAGAAATTTTAAATGCCTCCAGATTTGACATTATAAGCTGGGCAATGGCTTCCCCCATTTTTTGAGTACAGTCAGCAAAGGCCAATAGACGCTCTTCGACTTTATATGTTCCTCCATCTTCATTAGTGAAATTGACATAGCGTATTGAAAATGCAGTTTGTTTAACGTGAGCGGAATCTGGAGTTGCATCCATAATAATCAGTGAATAATACTTTGCTTTCTCGCGTTCTTGAAGAATAAAATTTACTACTTTATTCGCACAGACAACGGTAAGTAATGCAGCTGTAATCTTTTCCCGGTTTCTTGAGAATGGCGAACTTTTCGTAGGTGGTCACTAAGAAGCAGGTAATATTTGGCTAAAAGTTGAAGGATTCCAAGGAAGTTACCGTTGGAAGAGTCTCCAATTCTGTTACTGTATCCGCAGAAAGACAAACCTCTTTCATCGTGAAATGAATATAACAATTTTTATGCGAGACACTACTCTCATGTTCAGAGATTTTTTCGTGTAGTTTCTTCCAGTTTCTTTGAGCGGAATATTTAGGAAGAGACGAAAAACGTCTTCAAAAATAAGGTTTTTAATTTCAAAAAAAGGAAAGAACTTTTGAGATAAATCAGATCTAAACTGAACGCTGAATCGATACAAGAAAGTTTGATGGATTTCAAATTGAGACAAACTCAAATAGAGTTTGGAAGAGTTTGCAACTGGGATAGAATCGGATTACGTCGGACAAATTGTTATTTGCGGAAAGCTTAGAAACGTGTTAAAAATTATAGATATATTATATTATTATATTCACCAATATATTTAAGAATGATAATCAAGGTGAAGACCAGAGTATAAACGATCTCCATTTTTGGCACTTAGGAAAAAACTGATAAATGCGTTGACCCATTATTTGATTAACAGTGTACATAATGAATATTCTAGTGTTTTCTTAGAGTTTATATGATATGTTTATCGTTCACTCATGGACTATAGGCATCAAGCTTTTTCTTCTGAGATAAGCATATTTATATTTCGTAAAAAAGTCCAAAGAAAGAAATTTGGTTATCTCAACCGAGGCTAGTTTGATAAAAATTCCCCGCTTTTTTTGAATAGCGCTTCGATAAAAATCTGAGCTTAATAAAGCTTTAAAATTAAAATTAAACCAAAAGACGTTCTTCATTGAATATAAAAATTAAAAATTATTTAAAACTTGTAATTGAATATTGTTTCATTTTTTAGAGTTTAATTTGAAAATGCTCATAGTTAGGTCTTTCATTCTTAATTCGTTCATTATGAATGTAAAAATAGAGACCCACGGTTTTTAGTACTTAGGCCATTTCAAATAATAGCGTTTGAAATTCAATAATTTGTAAATCAGCAATTGTACATTTAAGTTACTCAGATATGAATAATATTTGAATAATATTTAAAAAATCTTACTATTTGAAATTGAAAAGTGTTTCACTAAAAATATTTAAATAACAAGGGTAAACATTTATGGACACAGTTAAGATATCGAGATACGCTAAAGAAACATGACATCCATAAAAATATTAAAATCACGAAGATAAGAACTTTTCAAACACATTTTAATACTTAGAATTAATATTTCAATACATTATTTAAATCTTTTCAAAAAGTTTTAGAACTCGCGATATTTAAAAATTTGTTATTATAGATTTTTCAAATATTTTTTGTTATTATTAGGAAATAAAAACTCAGCGACGTACACGCGACGTGTACTTACTGCTCGGTTCTACATAAATAAGTTCCAAATTTAAAAATTATGAAACGTGAATGGCTTCAAGAATAAATAACAAGATATTCATATTTTATATCAGATTTTAATTAGTTTCATTTTACGTGATTATTCTAATAGGCCCCCAAATACGCCCTTATTAATCTCCCCCACCCCCATATAAAATCTATTACAGGTAAATCATTATAAACCTATAATAATTTTCCTCAACAAATATTTTCGTAAAGGCATGAAACAGTACTATAAAATTAAATTAAATTGGCCGACTTACCCCTACTGTAGTTGTCCTGATTCAATGCGGGGTCAAGTAGGTAATCTCGCCGCATTCCATGTTTATTTTTGATCGTCCTTTCTGTTGAATACGAGGATTATGTGTTGTAACAGGGTTTTCCAAAATTAATCATTTACGGACAGACCAGGGGTTGGTCCAGTATGGGAACCCAGTTTACAAAAATGGCCACTACTCACCTACCATAACGTGACACTACTCGGGAAAATTGAGTCCACGACTCTCATACTTTAGACTCGCGAACAACCCACGAAGCTCGTTGTTTCTTATTTCCTGGTACCACGTAAAATTAATTCTACCCGAGCCTCGCTGAAGCCAACCCTCTCACCGGTTGGCAGATCGGCTAGCTCGCCGTTACGCATGAGAGGGAGTGAGAACGCAGGAGAAAGAGAAAACACTGGAGTAACAGAAATAAATATTACTCGAATACACTTCTCTTTTATTCGAGTAATAGAATCATTAAACTAAAACATCCTACTTTTCACTATAAAATCCGTCAATCAAAATTGAATTTTTAGAATTAAAAAAACTAAGCATAATAAATTCTACACGTGAGAACTGTCCTAATGAATGATAATCATTTAATGAATTGATTATAGTAAAAAAACAACTACGGCGAACAGAGACATTAAAATGATTGAGCCCAGAGGCACCCTAGAATCCTGAAAATGGCTACCCGAGACAGCCACGCTTTGCCCCGACGCCACTCGGCGTCCTTTGCCGTGTGCCCTCGCCCTGATTCTAGAGGAATGCTCGGCTCAACCAAACTACGGTCGAACTACGTAAGCCGAACGTTCCGCATTCTATTTTACGACAAGAGTGTCTCGAGCATGCTAAGCAAAAGAGAAAACTACTTGAATCACACGTGGCTACATGAGGTCATTACCGCGCGTGAGGCAATGTCGAGACTTGCGAGGCCGGCGAAAAATAGGAAAGGAAAACGACCACTAACCTTGAAGCCACTCCGTAATCTGTCGCTTCCAATCCTGGTCCGTCCCGGGCTAACGTCGCTTTTTTCGGGTCTCAGGAAATTGAAGAATAGTTTCTGCTGCTTCGGAGCTTTCTCGCACGCCGCCAGGCCCAAGCGCTCATTGATTGGCTCTGGGGAACGGAAGAGGTCCAATGGGTTGGAGCCGCCAATAATCGTCTCCGTCTCATATCCGTCGAGCTGATTGTGTCTGGCCAACAGACTATCGAGACTCCCATTGGTCGGTTGAAAGTGACCGGACGTCTGGTATGAGCGGCAGGCCGGTGCTGCCCACTTCAGCTGGCAGCAGAGTCGTGGCGTTCCGAGCTCACCATCTTTCAAGCCATGATATCCATGCCGAGTTAGCAGACTGTCAACATTTGGTGTCATATGCTTTGTTGTTGACAAGTTGTCAGTTTTCCGCGTGTCGATTCCCTGTGACGGTTTTCCTCCGGTTTCGACCGAATTACCTGGATTTAAACACTAACTAACTAAACAAAAATGTATTACTGATTCATGGATGCTACATTGACGGCATTGGACTGAAAAGAGTTGAGGTCTATAGAGTTCCGCGTATTTTACTAGATAGTTGTTTGACTTTTATTACTACATTTAGATGGATAAGTTGGTGGTACAAATAGAACGCTTCACTTTCTGATGAGAGCATATGTATAGAGATTTTAAAACAACAAATCCGCTTATGACACTATTTTGCTCATTTGTTAGATCCAAACTTGAATACGCGTCTGTCATATGTTCCTCACATATAAAAAGCATTTAGTTGCCATTACAAATTGTCAAAATCGTTTCTTTAAATACTTAGCGCTTAAGCAGGACAAAGTTTACGCTCCTCTGAGATCTGATCACCAAGCATTACGTAATAGGTTCTATATATGTATACAGAAAAACGCCGATCCTCAAAACTACGCCGAGTCGGTGTTGTTTTGAGTTGCACTAAAAATGAGACACCGGATAATGAGAATGCAGCTATGTTCATGTTACTATTTCACACTTGAAGTATTCTCATTTTGAGAAAAAATATCTTATGTCGAGAACATAACAGATGAGCCTTATGGCCGGTTCTAGTTTCGGAGCTAGTCGCATTTTTCTAATTTCAGGTCAAAATTATTATTTTTGGGGTTGACTCCGAGATGATACTGGGACCTATAAGTGAATATTTGGGACTATACTCATATCTGGATAATAACCAGAAGTACGTATATTTCATTGTCGAAGAAAAAATATAACATGTGTGCTAACGGAACTCGCCAAGTTTAGAAGGATTTTTCTCGAAAAACGGGTGTTCGAAGTTCTACCTTCATAAAGGCCCCAATAACTCGTTGCTCGACTTAAAGGGTTTATTTTCGGCCTGAAATTCCGGGAATTTATCGGGCTATAGGCCCCTGTACATAACTCCATACGGGCCTCCAGGGCCCTTTTTATGCGGGCGCCCAGTTATGGGCTCTCGAAGATCGATGCACGTTTGCAAGCATTAAAGAATTGTTCAGAATTAACTCTAAAAGCTCCCCTCTGCTCTATTTCTGGAATTCTAAGAATAATATCTCTCCAATTGTGAATATGTGTATATGCGCAAATAAGGTCATGTTAGTTAATAAGAATCTTGATGTAGTTGTCGTTATTGACAGAACTTGTGTCTAACAGAACTTTAGATTCTTATCGCATTGATTTTTCATTTTTATCGCTGAAAAGATAAGATTTTAGTAATTACACAGAATAAATAAATACACCGTTTACGTTCTTGGAGTGTACAATTTTTGTTAGCAATCTATAGATACTAAGACGTAAAGCCTAGATATTAAGTTTTATAAACCAGAATTTAGAAAATGAACATCCAGATTTTCGGTGAAAAAAATTACACAACCTAGAATGTATAGAAATTTTAAGTGATCATCAAAATTTGTTGATTGTGTATCAAAATGTTGTATCTTAATATTAATTTCCAGCGCAAAACGCAAACACCGCACGAGAGTATTAAATAATAAGAAATGTTTCTTGATTTGCATACGATTTTGTATTATTTTTTTATTAGAAGGAATTGCCTGTAGTTATAATGTTAAAAATTAAAACTTAAGATATAAAACAATTTCAAGCAATGAAAATCTAATCAGGTTGTCAACCATAATAATTGCGACATTTTAAAAATATATCTTCAGACTACTACTACTACTAACTCTGCAGGAGAAGAAGACCTGATCGGAGAATGAGCTCTGGAAGGAGGAAGAGACCTGTCAGGAGAAACTTGTCCTTCGGAAGAAGAAGAAGATAGTCCACCACGAGGAACACCAGGGATAGGGGCACCATTAGGCAAACATTCGAATTGTGAACTTAAATCTGCAAGAAGCAACAGAGGATTAATTTTTTTTCCAATTATGTTTGTGTATTATGAACCCGTTGTGGCATAATTGGGAGGGACGGCTGAGGACATTGAGGGAAGATTGCCCTGGTAAATTTTTAGAAAGATGGATGTGCAATATTCAGGGAACATTAATCGGGAAGGATTCTGGACAAGTCCTGTTTAGTTTGTTCTTTTACAGAACGTAATCCGCTTTTATACACAAGTGCAGCAGAATTTTGGGAGAACAGAAACAAACTTTGCGCATGTTTTTCAAATTGCCGTTTTGATGACACTTTCTGAATCCCCCCGGAATTAGTTCAGATCAAATTCATATTCATTTCGGACTAAATAATATAGAGGTTGGAAAAGACTGGCCTTCGGAATAGATTGCGGATTACGTCGGACAAATTCCTGTTTGCAGAAAGCTTAAAAATGTTTTTAAATTTATAGATATAGTATTATATTCACGAATAGAGCGAAGGATTACCATCCAGATGAACACCAGAGTATGAACGCTTCCCATTTTCTGCAATTAGGGAAAAACTGATTATTGCGCTGATGAGGAATTTGTTTTAAAGTGTAACAAGTGATTATTCTAGTGCTTCAATAGAGTGCATGGTATACTATATACTATAGTCGTCATCTCAGATAATAATCGGCATCAAGGTTGTCCTTCTGAAACAATCTTATTTATATTTCATGATCCAGCCCAAGGAAAGAAACTTGGTTACCTCAACCGAGGCTATTTTCGGAAAAAATAAGGCGACGTTTTTGGAATAGCACTACGTCTCAAAGAAAAATTGTTAAATAATTTTTTTTAGGCATCGACTACATGTGTATCTTTCACTAGGTATCGTAGAGCAAAATAAACGAAGCTTGAAGAAAATATACAATAAATTAAGAAAAGTTACTTTTCAGGATTGGTTCATGTTCAACTCATTCAAACGGGGTCAACAAAGAATGTCATTCCGATTATTCGTTGCTATGATACTTTTCAAATGCAAAATAATTTTCAATTATTTAAACAATTTTCATAAGCAAATTCAGAGTTTGGCTATTTTTCAAAGAATAGGCTCAATTTTTTATGGAATCAACTAAGCATGTCTTTGCAATGACTTTTCGCTATAATACTTTCCAAATTTAAAACAATTGTTGATTACTTACACATTTTGAATGAACAAATTCACAGTTTGACTATTTTTAACGAATACGCTCAATTTTTGTTTTAGGAATCGACTAATTATGTCCTTCCGATTACTTTTTGCTATGAGACTTTCCAAATTGACAACAATTTTTAATTATGTAAGCCATTTAAAAAAAAAAAAA